>JACBKR010002012.1:0-37822 GCA_014218235.1 Colocasia esculenta | reverse complement strand
CAAGTGGACTGGCCGGTCTGGCCCAGTCAAGAGGAATCGCGGCGCCTTAGGCCGCCGCGTTCTAACGCGACGCATTAGCCGGCGCGACCCACTGATATCGCGGTGGATCGCGCCGTCGCGATACCAGGTGGGTTGCCCTTTTTTTCCCTTTTTCCAGGGCGAATTTCTTGATACATAGACGTTCTAAATTCTATATAAAATAGCACGGTGATCCAAAAAGCACGAAACTAGTTTTAAATGAAAGTAGACATACATGTCTATCAACATGCATGATTAATTTGAAAATAGACAAGGTTTAGACATGCATTGATCAGGTTACTTTTTGATGACCTAAACATGCGCAGCCAGGGTTCCATGAATTAATTAGAGATGATTACATGATGAAAAATTCCGAAACCATTGGGTGTTCAAAAGCTAACAAGATATAGTATTTATGATAATTTTATCATGCTATGAAGTAAGCTTGAACGAGGTTCACAAACCCATAAGAAGGGTTGGGTGCATGGATCTGATAGGGATTCAAAGAATTAATTCTTCCTCATGGGAGATTGAAATAGAACGAAACTAGGGCATTTGAAAGCTATTGCATGTAGTATCATGAGAATTTTCTATAGCATAGAAACAAGTACGTGGGGGAATTAGAGAGAACATGAGATTTCGGGTTCATGGTGATAGCAGGGTTCATGAATTAAATCACCCAAATGGATAAGCATAATACAACGAAACCATAGGTCTTTTGAAGAGGTACATGAAGGCTACCTAGGATAATTTTTACACGATTTTGCTTGAGAGATTGCCTACCTTTTTTGTGGAGTAAGAAAGCCCTAGTTTGGACGAAAAAGAAGAGAAAATCCAAGCTCAAGCCTCCTCCTCTCCTTGCTCTTCGTCCAGAACTTCTCCTCTTCGTCCATCAGAGCTCCAACCACGATATAAGGTTTGGTTAGGGACGAATTTGGGGGTATATGGCTAACTATAGGAGTCCTAGCCATTCTAAGAGTCCTCCTTCCATTAAACTCCGAATTTCCTTCTTTATCTCCCACTTTCTTTATTTATCCACCTAATAGAGTTGGGAAGGGATCCAATTTCGTGGGTAAAGGTTAGGGTAAGTGTAGGACTCTTTTAGGATAGATATGACTTGTTTTAATAGTTAATTTGACCCTTTTCTATTATTAATTAATTAGATACGAATTTTCTTAATTACTTCTCCTCTCATAATGGGCTATCCCTATTTGGCCCAACAAACCTGTTAGGACCATTAGTACATCCCATTACTAATTTAGCTTAATGGGCTTTGATTTAAATCATTCTAATTATATTTATTTCCCTTTTGTGTTCAATAATTTCTATTTTCCTTATTTATAAAATAGAAATTTTTTTTCTTGGGTTTTAAAAATCAAGGGTGCTACATCCTCCCCCTCTTAAAAGAATTTGGTCCCCAAATTCATAGAATCGTAAGAGGAAGAATGACTTACTGAATAACTCTGGATAATTCGTCGCATTAATGCTTCAGGCTCCCACGTGGCCTCTTCGACTTCATGGTTTCTCCATAACACCTTCACCACGGGTATAGACCGATTCCGAAGCTGTTGCATCTTCTTGTCCAAGATTTTCACTGGCCTTTCTTCATAGGTCATATCCTTATTCAGAATAATGTCATCATAGTTGATTACGTGTGATGGATCATACACGTACTTTCTCAGCATTGACACATGGAACACATTGTGCACTGTTGCAAACTGGGGAGGTAGTGCTAGTCGGTACGCCACCTCGCCACTCTATCTAATACTTCAAATGGACCTATGAATCTTGGTCTCAATTTACCTTTCATCCCAAATATTGGAATCTGGTCGGGGATACCTTCAGCATTACATGATCTCTAGTCTGAAATTCTAAGCCCCTTCTTCTTATCAGCATAGCTCTTCTGTCTGGACTGAGCTACTTTAATTCTATCTCTGATAATCTATGTCCCTGCTAGCGCTCTGCACCATGTCTGGTCCCAGCCATTGCTGCTCACCTACTTCATTCCAGCATATTGGCGATCTGCAACTTTTGCCGTACAATGCTTCAAATGGTGCCATCTTGATGCTGGCCTGATAACTATTGTTGTAGGCGAATTCAATTAGTGACAACTGTTCATTCCAATATCCCTCAAAATCTATAGTGCAGGCACGCAGCATGTCTTCCACAATCTGATTTGTCATTTCTGTCTGTCCATCCGTCTGTGGGTGGACAGCAGTGCTAAAGTTGAGTTTAGTACCCAACGCTGTTTGAAGTCCCTTCCAGAATCTAGATGTGAATCTGGGGTCACGATCTGAGACAATGGACACGAGGACTCCATGTAATCTCACGATTTCCTTTACATACAAAGTTGCCAACACATCCAC
The DNA here is from genome assembly GCA_014218235.1 of Colocasia esculenta. Taxonomy (NCBI): domain Eukaryota; kingdom Viridiplantae; phylum Streptophyta; class Magnoliopsida; order Alismatales; family Araceae; genus Colocasia; species Colocasia esculenta. The sequence goes on along the minus strand of JACBKR010002012.1, from coordinate 35,438 downwards.
ACTCCAAGTGCTCTTAATGGCAAGGAAGTGTACAGACTTGGTTAAACGGTCCACAATAACCCAGATAGCATCAAGTCCACCACGAGTTCGGGGTAAACCCATGATGAAATCCATACCGATGCTTTCTCACTTCCATTCGGGTATGTCCAGGGGTCTAAGTACACCCGCAGGATGACGGTGCTCGGCTTTCACCTGTTGACAAGTGAGGCAGTGTGCGGCATGCTCAGCCACCTCACGCTTCATGTTTGGCCACCAAAATGACCTTTTCATGTCTTGGTACATCTTGGTTGCACCTGGATGTATTGTGTACTTGGTCTTGTGGGCTTCATCCATCAGTTTCCTTTTCAGCACTTCATTGTCAGACACACATGTCCTGGCTTGGAATAATATTCTTCCATCTTCAGCGATGGAGAAGTCTGGCTTATCGGCTATGGTCTCTCTGACTCTGACTAGGAATGGATCATTAGCCTGCTGCTCTCTGATCTCGACAAAAATGTCGGGTTGAGCTCTAAGATTAGCCACGATCACCTTATCACTCCTCTTTTCAATGTTCAGGTCCAAACTAGCAAATTGTTCCAACAGTTGCATCTCGCCCATGACTAGACAGGATAAAGAAGCTACTGGCTTTCGGCTAAGTGCATCAGCTATTGCATTACCTTTACCTGGGTGGTATTGAATATTGAAATCAAAGTCTTTCAAGTACTCCAGCCATCTCCGTTGTCGCATATCGAGCTCCTTCTGAGAAAATAAGTATTTTAACTCTTGTGGTCGGAATAGACAATAAATTACTCCCTGTATAGGTAATGCCTCCAGATTTTGAGTGCAAATACCACAGTAGCTAGCTCTAAGTCATGGACAGGATAGTTGACTTCATGTGGCTTCAACTGCCTTGAAGAATAAGCTATCACCTTCGTTCGGCATTAATACACAGCCTAGACTGATTCTAGATGCATCAGTATAGACTGAGAATCCTGCACCTTCGACTGGTAATGCAAGGATAGGTGCAAATGTCAGCAATGCTTAAGTGTCGGAAAGCTCTTCTCACATTCTTTGCTCCAGACATATGGGTTCTCTTTCTGCATAAGACGCGTAAGAGGGACGGCTATCTTGGAGAAGTCTTTTATGAAACGTCTGTAATAACCAGCCAGTCCAAGAAAATTCTTATCTCGGTGACATTGGTCGGCGTTCCCAGTTCAGCACAGCTTCTACCTTGGAAGGATCGACAGCGATACCATCCTTGGATATGACATGGCCCAGAAATGACACCTCCTCGAGCCAGAATTCACACTTGCTCAATTTGGCGTAGAGTTGATTATCCCGCATGATTTGCAAAGCGATCCTCAGATGCTCCTCATGCTCTTCCTTGGTCTTGGAGTATATGAGAATATCATCAATAAAGACCACGATGAACGTGTCGAGGTAGGGCCGGTAGATGCTATTCATTAGTTGCATAAAAGTCATAGGAGCATTGGTTAGTCCAAACGGCATGACTACAAATTCATAATGACCGTACCTGCTCCTGAAAGCTGTCTTATAGATATCTGCATCTTGAATCCTCATCTGATGATATCCCGATCTAAGGTCAATCTTAGAAAAATACTTGCTCCTGATATCTGATCAAAAAACTCATCGACACGCAGCAGAGGGTACTTGATCTTGATAGTGAGATTGTTCAACTACCTGTAATCGATGCATAATCTCATGGATCTGTCCTTCTTCTTGATGAAAAACACTGGTGCTCCCCAAGGAGAAGTACTCGGCCTAATAAAACCCTTTTCTAGAAGTTCCATCAGTGCTCCTCAACTCCTTCAATCAGCAGGGGACATTGTAGGGTTGGCATGAACTGGTGCGGCTCCAGGTACGAGATCAATTGAGAAATTCACATCTCTCTCAGGTGGAATGCCTGGTAGCTCATCGGGAAACACATCAGGGTATTCTTGCACTATGTGGATGTCTGATATCTTAACTGCTTTCTTTTCAACTACTATGGCGGCAAGAAATGCCATACTCCTTTCCTTATCATGTTTTGTGCCTTTATAGCAGAGACGAGGGACAAGTGTCTCTTGTGCCTACGTCCTGTGAAGATCAGGTTAGGGAATTCACTAAAGGAAATCTTACCTCTTCTACAATCCACGATAGCCCCATAAGTAGATAGCCAGTCGGCTCCCATAATAACATCGTAACCCTCCATGGGCATATAAATCAGGTCAGCTCTAAGGTTATGTTCACCAACCTTAACATCAGCTAAAGGAAAGTATTTGTTGAGTTGAGCCTTTTCTCCCAATGGTGTAGTAAGAGGCAATTCAAATTGCATAGATGTAGGTTTTTCATTTAAGGTATCAGCAACTTCTTGTGATATGAATGAATGTGTTGCGCCAGTGTCAAACAAAACAAATGCTGATTGAGAAAAGACTGGCAGTGTACCTTCCACCACTCCACCTTCCTCGGTGGTGTCCACTTCTTGCAACGCCTGCAGTCGGCCGAGCTTCTTCTGTCCCATAGGACGCTTTTCATTTTCTTTTAACAGAGGGCACTCCTGGATGCGGTGATCATGACTCCCACAACGAAGGCATGCACCTGCCTTCCTCCAGCACTCTTCTGCAGTATGGCCCAGCTTGTCACAGTGTTTGCATCTGGGCTTGTTGTTTGGGGCAGTAGTAGTGGGGACTTTGTGCTTTCACTCTTGGCTTGGCCCATCAGTGATACTTAATGGTCTTTTCTTGCTGTAGGCAGGCCTGCTTGGTGCTCCATAAGTCAGTTCCTTCTTTACCATTCTACCCTTGATGTGATCAGTGAGATCGGTTGCATCCTCGAGTAGTTGTGCTTTCCTGACCATCTCTGGGTAGGTCTGAATGTCCATAGGTGCAATTGGGTGATGTATGCAGGCTGAGCCCATTAAGAACCTTTCGCCTTCATCTTCTCTGTGCTCACCAGATGATTGGCATAGCGTGCCAATCGGGAGAACTGAGCTTCATACTCAGCAACAGTCAGGTTCCTCTGCTTGAGTGCGGCGAATTCAGAGGCCTTCCTTTCTTGGACCCTCTCTGAGAAGTACTTGGAGTTGAAATGCTCCTTGAACTCCTCCCAGGTAAATTGCGCGTCCTCTATGGTTGCCTCAACGGACTCCCACCACGCACGAGCGTCCCGTTCTAACTGGAACGTAGCTAGCAGTATCTTGTCCCCATCCGCGCATTGCATGACGCGGAAGATACGCTCAATCTCCTTGAGCCAGTTCGGCCTCATCAGGGTCTATGGTACCACTGAATCGAGGCGGATTCAGGTTGCGGAAATTTCTATGTAAATCACCAACTGCTCGGTTGTGTTATTATTGTTATGGCTCCAGCAGCCTGAAGTAAAGCTTGAGTGAGTTGCTGAATCGTGTGTTGCATATCACGGAGTTGAGCACGCTCCGCTGCCATTGTTGAGGTTTAAGTTCCTTCAAAGAGAATGTTTAATGTAAGTCGTGAGTTTGCACTAGGTTTGTGCGTGTGTGAGTTTATTTTATCTCATTACCCAAGATTCTACCCATCTCACATAGGTATGGAGTTAGACTCTAAGTCAAGTCAAGTCAAACCTAGATCATCCTATACTTAAGAATAACCTAGGTTCTGATACCACAAAACTGTAACGCCCGACGCGGAATATCGGAGGGGATTACAATTATTAAATAGTACAGAGCCAGAAAATAATGCAAACCATTGCACAATTGGATAACACCAAATAAACTCCAATTTCATTAATAATCCAACAATCTCCATTACATTCACTAATAACTCATCATCTTCATAAACTAACTAATACATCAACGTATCAGAGCCGAAACTAGGGCCCAGAGTACTTTATTGAAAATCAACTATTACATAATGACTAACTGACTCATTCTATACTAACTGACTACTAGATAGTACTGGTTGCAGAAGGGTCACTCATGAGCCTCCTCATAGGTCCCATCCTCGTGAGTGTGGTCATGATCTGACTCACCTGAAACACATTAAATAAATACGCAGGATGAGCGAATAACGCCTAGTAGGACTTAATATCTCATGAACACAAGCATGCTTTAAATAGTTAATGTTTTAAAGGCAGGTTAACTAGAGAGTAAAGTCATGTAGAGCATGTCATGATAACGAGAGAACAATTGCAATGGCACAGGGAAAATAGTACAACAAGAACGACAATAGAATGGCCATGTAACGTTATAACATGCAAATTGCACAACGGTGCACTAGTAACGATCACGCTTGCACTTGTAGAGATAGTATTTTGATTGTCATAGATTAATCTAGATATAAACTGGCACTGGATGCATGCTGTAACACATCCTTGATCATTTTAACTCCCATGAGCACTGGCACTTTTCGGGCGCTCCTCCCAGGACCTGATCAGGCCCTATTACACTGGCATTAGTCATTTATTTTATCTTAGACAATCACACGAATGCCCAATAGAGTACCAAGAAGAGATAAGAGAGTACTAGACGAGATAGATGAGAGTGTAGAGAGACGTGAACAGATAAGAGGATATGGACATTAGATGAGATAGGGACAATTCCGTAAAACACGTAAAATTTCGATAGTAATGGTTGCACAGCACCAGGTCGGGTGCCGGCAGTCTGGTAGAAGTCACAACCACCCACTTAGTCGTGTCGTGAACATGGCCAATGGTTCGGAGTGATCCCGAGACGAGAAGGAAAACACTAAGGCATGGATCGTACTGATCCCTAATGTGTATCAGGATTGGGGTACACCAGCTCGTTGACTAAGGACGTGCGCCAAAGCCAAGAAGACTTACGGAGGTCTGACAAGAGTCCCTGGCCCAGTGGAGAGTATTCCCGATGGAGGGGAGGTCCAAGTCAAGAGAAAGTGTGTAGAAACAGGTCCGTCGTGCCTCGAGTGCTCGAAGGCCGAGGGAAAACGGTAACAGTAGATAAAATGCGCGAGTAAAAACGGAAACAATTGCATTTAATAAAATAGGGAATTTAGTAATTTATTTCACTAAATTACTGAATACATTATTGCGTAATTTAATAAGGTCAAAAGGCAATTAATAATGTTATGTGTGTGCAGTGTAAAGAAATTTGAGAATATGATAGGTCGTGTAATTGACTTTTAAATAATATATTTCATGTGATTATTAACAATATAAAGAATCAAATTGTTACTGTTCAAAACAGTGCATGATTAGGGTTAAACTTGAGTCATATAGCTTAATTGACAAGGACATGGGAGCAATTTCATGTTCTGGCCGAAATCTCTAAATCGCGGCGGACCTACCCGTCGCGATTCAAGTCACGATGGGGCGGCGGGCGCGACAAGTGGACTGGCCGGTCTGGCCCGGTCCAAAGCGGAATCACGGCGCCTTAGGCCGCCGCGTTCTAAACGTGACGCCATTAGCCGGCGCGACCCCATTGATATCACGGTGGATCGCGCCATCGCGATATCAGGTGGGTTTGCCCCTTTTCCCTTTTTCCAGGGCGAATCCTCTTGATACATAGATGTTCTAAATTCCATATAAAATAGTATGGTGATCTAAAAGCACAAAACTAGTTTTAAACGAAAGTAGACATATAGATCTATCAACATGCGTGATTAATTTGAAAATAGACAAGGTTTAGACATGCATTGATCAGGTTACTTTTCGGTGACCTAAACATGTGCAGCCAGGGTTCCATGAATTAATTAGAGATGAATACATGATGAAAAATCTGAAACTAAGGGCGTTCAAAATCTAACAAGATGTAGTATTTATGATAATTTTATCATGGTATGAAGTTAAGCATGAACGAGGTTCACAAACCAACAAGAAGGGTTGGGTGCATGGATCTGATAGGGATTCAAAGAATTAATTCCCCCTCATGGGAGATCAAAATAGAACAAAATTAGGGGCATTTAAAAGCTACTGCACTGTAGTATCAATGAGAATTTTCATAGCATGGAAAAAGTACGTGCGGGGAATTAGAGTGAACATGAGATTTGGGTCATGGTGACAGTAGGGATTCATGAATTAAATTCACCCAAAGGATAAGCAGAATACAACGAAACCATAGGGCTTTTGAAGAGGTACATGAAGGCTACCTAGGATAATTTTTACAGATTTTTGCTTGAGAGATTGCCTACCTTTTCGTGGAGTAAGAAAGCTCTAGTTTGATGACGAAAAAGAAGAGAAAATCCAAGCTCCAAGCCTCCTCCTCTCCTTGCTCTTCATCCAGAACTTCTCCTCTTCGTCCCTCAGAGCTCCAACCATGATCTAAGGTTTGGTGGGATGAATTTGGGGGTATATGGCTAACTATAGGAGTCCTAGCCATTCTAAGAGTCCTCCCTTCTATTAAACTCCGAATTTCCTTCTTTATCTCCCACTTTCTCTTATTTATCCACCTAATAGAGTTGGGAAGGGATCCAAATTCGTGGGTAAAGGTTTAGGGTAAGTGTAGGACTCTTTTTAGGATAGATATGACTTGTTTTAATAGTTATTTGACCCTTTTCCATTTATAATTAATTAGATACGAATTTCTCTTAATTACTTCTCTCTCATAATGGGCTATCCCTATTTGGGCCCAACAAACCATGTTAGGACCATTAGTACATCCCATTACTAATTTAGCCTAATGGGCTTTGATTTAAATCAGTCTAATTATGTTTATTCCCTTTTGTGTTCAATAATTTCTATTTTCCTTATTTATAAAAATAGAAATTTTATTTTTTTATTTGGTTTTAAAAATCAAGGGTGCTACACTTATTCTATCCCATGAGGCATCGGTGGTGCAATAGTGGAAGAAGTGGCATGAGTGCTCTCAGCTGTTTTTGTATCTCCATGGAGCTTCCAAACTTGGTCAAAGTCATGTCTCATGGATCTGATATGATTAGACATGGTTGTATGATACTCTCTATGGTGTTCAGATTTCCAGCCATTTGAGTGTATGAGCTTTTCAGAGCTAGAAGATCATCTTGTTGAACACTCTTATATTTTACCCTATATTTTGGTGATAACAAAACTTATGATTAATTAAAATTATTAAATATATTTATATCATGATTTCCTAATAAATATAAATTTATTGTACTATCACTGTGTGATCTGCACTGAAAAGTAAAATCGATGTCCATTCAATATACTTCGATTTCAGTTCACTAAGTGCCATAATGATTTCCATACAAATACATCGATTATGGTTCATATCCTGCAGACATCGATTTCATTAAAACAACGATTTGATCGGTGTAACGATTCGATAAGTTAAACAACGATTTGATCGCTGTAACGATTCGATAAGACAAACAATGATTTGCTTTTACTCAAACAACGATTTGATAGAAAACAATGATTTTCCTTTACTAAAGCAATGATTTGATAGCAAACAATGATTTGCCATTACTTAAAGAATGATTTGATCAAAAACAACGATTTGCTTTCACTTAAACATCGATTTTGTTCATGCAAACATCGATTTCACTTAACATCAATTTTATTCAAACATCGATTTCATGTAAACATTGATTTCACTTAACATCGATTTGTTTAAACATCGACTTCATGCAAACATCGATTTCACTTAAACATCGATTTTGTTCAAACATCGATTTCATGTAAACATCGATTCTGTTGGAAACATGGATTTCATTAGAACATGGATTCTGTTCTAACATAGATTTCAACTTAAACATCGATTTCCTTTATACTCAGATATTTAAAATGTTTTGGCGCCTAATGAAGAGTCAAATATATTCATTGCGTAATCTTCTATCTTTCTGACAGAAGATCTTTTTTGCTTATCTCTCTAGATCCCTTCTTTCCTGTCAGACAAAAGGGTTACTTACTACTTCTGGGTGGCAAAGGAAACACAGAAGTATGAGACATTTTTTAACAGAAACACTCTTTGATCTAAACACTTTCTTCAATGCTTGCAGACCTCGAAGACCACCAAGTGGCTGACAGTCAGAAGAAAAGAATAGAAAGATCAACAACGACTAGAAGAGTTCCAACGGATCTATTCAAAGCTCTCATATAAAAGATGATGCAAGGCTGAAGAACAAAAAGAGAGCTTTCTTGAAGATCTTTAAAGGAGTGTACATCCTGTGAGGAACCACAACTCCAGATACACTCAAAGGAAAAGAGAGAAAGAGCCCGAGCCCAAGAAGAAGTGATCAAGCGTCTAACGCCTTCAAGCTTCAAGCTCCTTTTCCTCTCTCTCTCTCTCTCTCTCTCTCTCTCTCTGGTCATTGTAAATCTGGGGGAGAGTCTGTGGCTGAGAGCTAGAGTTCTTAGTGTTCATCTTGTAATATCTCTTGGTCTGTTCTTTCTTTTCTAAGAAAGATTTGTCCAGCTGTAGGACTGTTACAGTGTAGAACCTAGCTAAGGGTTAAGTCTAACAGAACCACACTGAGGTTGTACCAGGAGGTTGCTTCTTGACCTATAAGAGAAGTGGGCTGCCTTCTTGCCAGGGAAAGAGAAGAAGACCAGCTGGGGGCAGGGTGTTGTACTGTCCGTGGGGACTGTACCCTTGGTTAGTAAAATCCCAGAGATTGCTTGGGGATGGATGTGTAGGACTTCCATGTGGGAAGGCCGAACCAGGATAAATTCTATGTGTGATTGTTTATTTGCTTCCGCACTGCTACTCTCTTTCACACTCAACTAACCAAACTTTCAAGTGATAATTTTCTATGTTTAAGTTTCTATTCAGATTTCAAAAAACCTATTCACCCCCCCCCCCTCTAGGTTAGCTTGCTGCCGTACCAAAAGGGCCAACACATCTAGCTTTTCTGATCCTTAAACAGTGTTTCTTCAACTGGCTACAACTTGTCATAAATCTGAGCTTGAGTAAAAGTTGCATGGTTGAATACTTCTCCATCGAAAGGCTGTAACCTTGCTGACTGTTCTTTCTTGTCAATGTTGTCACTAAGCTGTCTTTTAATTTTTCCAACCTGCTTTCAAATCTAAGTGACTGTTCTTCAACCTTGGCATTTAGCTGGCCAACTGATTCATGTAAAGATGCAAACTGTTCTTGAAAGAACTGTAATAGCTATGGAGGAATAACAACTTCAGTGTTGAAGTTGAACGTGGAGCATGCTGAGAAGTGAAGGTATCTGGTTGTGTGTGAGTAGCAGTAGAATAGTGAGGAGGATCCACACCTAGATCATCAAATCTTGGAATTGAGAGAGAATGATCCAGGAGCAAAAGATGGTGTGGGTGAAGGATGATCCTCAGCCATCTGAACTCTTTGAGCATCAATATCATCTCCCTGCTGTTCAGCATAGGATTGGCCCTCATTTTGTTCTTGAGGTGGTTGTTCCATAGCATTTCCATCAGACTCGTGAACTTGAGAGGAAGATGGTCCCTCACCAACTGGACTCTTTCCAGTTTGAGCTTCATGAACTTCACTATGTGTGCCAAACAATAGATGTTGTACTTTGGGATTGTTCTAGTTTTTGTGTTCTCAAGAGGAATATTTGTTTCTGAAAAATGCTAGATAGATGAGCAGCATAAGGTAAACTTCTTCTGAGTTCAGGTCTTGTGGATTCATGAAGAAGCTGGCAGAATATGGTTGACAGGTTTGCCTTCTCTCTAGTGATCAAACAGTAGAGAAGAAATCTTTGAAGGCTTGTGACTCTCTGTCTCCCTCCTCCTTGAGGGGTCAGAATAGTAGTGCAAATGTGGTGAAGCACTCTATTCAGTGGTGAGAATTTATTTGCATTTATACTAGACACCCTTGTCTGGACAATGTTTTCTTTGTCATGCGCTAATCCTATCATGAGGAAATATGCTTCATGTAGACAGAAAGTATACTCATGTGGATTATGACCTTCATTAGGGATATTCAAAGCTTCACTCACAAAATCTGTGGTGAGAATTATGGGTATCCCTCTAACTATAGACTCTAAAGTATGTTCTTTGCTAACCAATTCTTGTAAAATTCTTGAACCAAAATAGGATAAAAAATTCTATGTTCACTTACAAAGCTTGTACAACCCTGAAATTCAATCATTTCTAACAATTCTGGAAAAACAGAACTCATACCTTCATCAAGAACATTCACAGTTCTTGGGTGCAGAATCTGTTTATTTTCTGTTGTAAGGGAACTACTCCTAAGCCTGGCTAGTCTCATTATCCGAATTTGTTCCCCCAATTTTCGATTCGGAGGGTTGACCAATGCTCTGTGATTTTGATTCACTGCTTGCTGCTTTCTAGGCAATTCTCCAACTTCAGCCCTATCCCCTTGAGAATTCCATTTTCAGAACCATCTGTGCCAACTGGTTTATTGTCCCTGGATCCCTTCGAGTGTGAACTTCTTAATCGTGCGATCCCTGATCATCAAAGGACTGGATTGAACCCTGAACATTAGGGTTTTCTTCTCTAGAATCTTCAGAGTGCACGACATGAGATGCTTGCACACTTTCATCCTCATCAGAACTGCTCAAATCAACGAACTCAGTCTTCTTTTTCCCTTTGGAGAAAGTCTTCTCCTTAGCCGATCTTGGATGTGAAAATCATCGGCTAGAAAACGATGGAATTGGGGGCTTCTTCTCTAGTGATGTTGAACTCTTTCCTTGGTCATTTCTAGCTTTGGTGTGACGTTCGGAGGAATCTTGTTCAGCGTCCTTCTGCTTGCCTCCACGACGTGATGTCATCTTGGGTGCCATGACAAAAGTCGAGAGATGGAGGAGAATTTTACAGGCATGGAACGAGGGTTTATGGACAGAAGAGGAGGAAAAGCAGTTTGATTCAAATGTGTTCAAACGGGCACATGAGTTGAGACTATTTGGGAAAGAGACGCTTCAAGCGTCGACCTACCCTAGACAATACAGTGAGCATGCGGAACAGTGAAAGGTAATATGTTCCAGTGAAAGTGATGAACAAGATGTGTTGACACTAACCAAACATGTGTCAACTCTAGCAAGAATGATTCAGTGAACTGTTCAGATAGAATTAGGAAAGGAGCAATGTACCATGATTAAATGTATGTTTGGGAAACTTTGAGAGAGAAAGTAAAAGAGTTATGCTCTTTCCTCACTTTATACTCCTCTTAGTGAAATAATGGTTTGAAAGTTATAAACTTTAGTTATCCAATTGAAAGACACTGAAAGATTGAGAGGCAAAAATAATAGGAGAAAAAAAATTATTTCAGGTGAAATTGCGGTCTTATTAACTCTTACTCAACACATGTAAAAAGGTGACCCTGGATAGATATATAAGAAGTAATCCAAGATGTATTGAAGTAAAACTATCTTGAGATTTTTTCAAAGAATTGAATTTCAATTTTAACTAACATTTTGCTTTTTCATAAAGAGATGAACAATCAAATTTACCTTTCTTTTTCATACAAGAGCTCATACTTTTTACACACCAGAGCTCCTGATTACTCATGTGAGGTAATCATCTTGTCTCAAAGGTTGTGTGCAACTTTTCATATGAGGATACATGTGGTTTAAACACAAGAATCCCTAGTTACTTAGTAAGCACAAAAGAATTTTATCAACCCTGAATAGAATTAACTAGCTCATCATGACATACAATAGAATTAATTAATTTTATCAGGATTTGCAGTTTCTCAGAGCCTAGTCATTATCTACAACATCAAAGATTTTATAAGAATATCTTGAGCATCTTTTACTCTCAAGAAAAATTTGAAACCAACAGCTCAGATGATTTTAGAATCTAGCCAGAGAGACCATAATATAGGAATTTCATAAATGAATAGGATGCAATTTCATTGATACAATTATTTTCAGAAACTATTATTTAACCTCTTTGGTGTTTTCAGTGAATTTCAAAGTTAAACTTTGTAGTTTATAATTAACAAACCTTTTTTTACTCTCAGAAATAATGGAGTTTAGAGTATAAGAATTTTAACTCCCCTTGAGAAATTGCCCAAAGATAAAAGTCATCATAGTTAAATTACTCCCCCTCAGAAAATAGATCTAAGTGAGAAGAAGGAGAGTGATCAGACACTGGAAAAACTGAAGAGAATTCAAGATCAATGAAAATAGTGTCGACTCACTTGCCATTAGAGTCGACCTTATTCAAGCCAATCATAGACTTTCTGAGGAATCATTCTTCTCAGATAGCAGTCACTGTGTATTCAATACTTTCAACATTTCTGACCATTCTGAATCTTGGAACCTTATCTTTCCAAACACTGAATTCTTGAACCAACCTCCCCCTCACTAAGTGCATCAAACATTGGTGTGAAGTGATCAACCAACAAGCATTATCAAGACATGACAAGAAATCATCCAAGTAGCATTTGCAAGCAATTTATCAAGCAATCAGTCATGAATCAAACAAGCACAATCCAAGTTCTCTTCTAGAGATGAAAATCTTTCATTACACAAAGGTTTTGTAAAAAAATCAACAATTTGCTTAGTTGTTTCAATGAAATGAAATTCAATGAGTTCTTGTTGATTTCATCTTTTAGAAAATGATGCATAATTACTATGTGCTTAGTCCTAGAGTGCTGAATTGGATTTTTAGCAAAATTATTGTACTAGTGTTATCACACATTATTGGGACACATCCAAGATCTACTTGGTAGTCTTGGAGTTGATGTTTAATCTATACAACACTTGAGTGCCACAACTCCCTGCAGCTACATATTCTGCTTCTGCAGTAGAGAGAGCAATCGAGTGTTGTTTCTTGGAAGCCCAAGAGACTAAACATCCTCCCAGAAATTGGCAAATGACACTAGTACTCTTTCTATCCAATTTACAGCTAGCATAATCCACATCTAAATAAGATATCAATTTATACTCACTAGATGCAGGATACCACAATCCCAATTCATGAGTTCCCGCTAGATATCTGAAAATTCTTTTTGCAGCACTCATTGGGATTCTCTAGGACTAGTCTAAAATCTAGCACACATGCATACAGAGAATTGTATATCAGGTCTAGATGTTGTAAGATAAAGCAAGGATCTGATCATACCACTTTAAGTCTTTAGATCTACCAATTACCTTTCAGATTAGCATCCAAACTCAAGTTGTGCTCATTGGTGGTTGCCATGGCTTTAGTATTTTCCATTTTGTACTTCTTCAGCAAATCTTGTATGTACTTTGACTGATTAATGAAGGTTCCTTCCTTAGTTTGAACAACTTACAATCCAAGAAAAAATTTCAGTTCTCCCATTAAGCTCATTTCAAATTCACTTGTCATCAAATTAGCAAATTCCTTACACAAGGAAGATTTTGTTGATCCAAATATAATGTCATCAACATAAATTTGGACAACCAAAATAACACTTTCCTACACTTTAGTGAAAGGGGTTTGATCTACTTTATCTCTGGAATACCCTTTTACTATAAGGAATGAGCTTAATATGTCATACCAAGCCCTGGGAGCTTGCTTTAATCCATAGAGAGCCTTGTTAGCCTTGAAGACATGGTTAGGAAAATCTGTACATTCAAATCCAGGAGGTTGTTCAACAAAAATTTCCTCTTTTATTAACCCATTTAAGAAGGCACTCTTAACATCCATTTGTTGTAATTTAATACAGTGGGCACATGTAATGAGAGCAAAATTCTGATAGCTTCTAGTCTAGCTACAAGAGCAAAAGATTCTTCGAAGTCAATTCCAATTCCTGATTATAACCTTTTGCAACTAGTCTAGCCTTATTATTATCTTGCCTTCTTCACTAGTTTTATTTCTGAAAACTCATTTAGTTCCAATAACACTTTGTGTGGAAGGTCTTGGAACTAAATGCCAAACTTATTTCTCTCAAATTGATTCAGCTCTTATGCATGGCATTTATCAAAAAACATCTTTTAGAGCATCTTCAACATTTTTGGGTTCACTTTGTGAAACAAGAGCCATTGGTCTAATTCAGAAATAAGTTTGAAATGAGATCTTGTTATGAGTGGATCAAGCAGATTACCAATGATACTGTATTGAGGGTGATCTCTTAGCATTCTGATGTTCAGTTGATCTCTGTTCTCATTGACAGTTGATGTTTCTTGCCCATCTTCATCACCTGAATTTTTGCTTGTTGCAGATTCCTTCCTTGTTGGTCGTTTGAATCTTCCTTTTCCAGAAACTCTCCATCATCCTTTTCCGTGCACACACCATCATGAAGTTCATCAAAGGTTATGTGAGGCGATTCTTCAACAATTTGATCTTTGACATTATAAATCTATATGCTCTAGAATGATTGGAGTAGCCACGAAAAATTTCCAACTCACTCTTGGGTCAAGTTTATCCAAATCACTTTTGTTGTTGTTTAGAATAAAGCATTTTGCACCAAACACTTTGAAATGAGCAATGGAAGGTTTCTTACCATTTAGAAGTTCATAAGGAGTCTTTTTGCTTAGAGGCCTTACCATTGCATGATTTATGATGTAGCAAGAAGTGTTTACTACTTCTGCCCAGAATTTTCTAGGCAACCCACTCTCAATCAACATAGTTCTTGCCATTTCAACTAGTGTTCGATTGCGCCTCTCTACCACTCCATTTTGTTCAGCGGTTCTGGGTGATGAAAATTTGTGAGATATTCCTTCTTCCCTACAAAGATTTTCAAAATCAGTGTTTTCAAATTCACCACCATGGCCAGACATGATTGAGATTATTTTGAATTTTCCTTCTTGAAGGATTTTCTTATATAATTCTTGAAATTACATGAAAGCATCACTTTGTGAGCAAGAAAGAATACCAAAGTAAATCTTGAAAAGTCATCAACAAGTACATATCCAAACCTTTTCCCATTGAGACTGTTTGTATCATACAACTATGTCTAATCATATCAGATCCATGAGACATGACTTTGACCAAGTTTGGAAGCTCCATGGAGATACAGAAACAGTTGAGAGCACTCATGCCACTTCTTCCACTGCTGCACCACTGATGCCTCATAAGATAGAACAGGTCCCAGTTGTTGTCTCTGCAAAATTATAAGAAATGCAAAGCTTTCTGAACACCAGACTGAATGCAATTCAGATTTATCTTCGAGACAATTATGATGATCTAGAAGCCAGACTGGCTAGGATTAGCAGAGGCTCATTATGCAGCTACCTCCACCACCTCCTTCCCCTCAGTGATTCTTGTGTTTTGATTATGTCAAAAGGAGAGACATTTCATAGAGAGACTTTTGACTTTTGACTTTGATTGTACTTTTGAGTTTTCTGTTTGTAAAAATTTCACATGAAATAAAATGAAATCATCTATGTGCTTATCATGTCATGTGTGGATTGCTCTTGTGTGGATTGCTTGTATTTGTGTGATGACTTGTGTACTTGTGAGTTGTTCATATAATATACACTTCATTAAGTCACAGTCAAAAACTTCTATGAATCATTGTTGCCAATTGCCATCATAAAAAATGGGGAGATTGTTGTGTCCCTAGTTTTGATGATCTCATGAGCCAAGCAAAAGTATCTTAAATATATAAGAATTCTTCTAACACAAGTTTTTATATGACAGGAAAATTCACAAAGTCAAAAGATATTATGTGTGTTGACACGTGTTGCTTCATAGGTCAACACACATGTCTTAGTGGGTGAATTACTAGAGTTTAGTGAACCACTTGAGTCGACACTACCCAAAGGATAGGTCGACACTTGATAGTTTTCCAGTAGCACAGAAGTCTAAAGAATCACATAAGGTCGACTCTAGTTGAAGATCAGGTCGACACTAGTTGGTTTTCTTGTTAGCACTGAAGGGAAAGAATCGCATAAGGTCAACTCCAAATGAGAATCAGGTCGACACCAGTTGGGTTTCTTATTAGCGCTGAAATGAAAGAAATGCATGAGGTCGACTCCAGATGAAGATTAGGTCGACTCTACTAGTCTATGAGGTCGACTCCAGATAAAGATTAGGTCGACTCTACCAGTCTATGAGGTCGACTTCAGATGAAGATCAGGTCAACTCTATCATTCTAAGATGTCGACATTTAGTTGCCATAAGGTCAACTCTATACTTATGAACAGCCAGTCTCTATAGAAGTCTAATTGATAAGGTCGACTCATGAAGGCATGGAGTCGACTCTACTGAAGTATCTGCACTGATCTAAGTCAAGTTCTGTATGCGTCGACACTATGCACAAGTTGTGTCGACACTTCAACCTTCTTATTCCAATGAGGAAAAGAGATTGCCAGCATGATTGTTCTAGGCACGTGACCTGAGGCTCAATGATTGGGATTCTAAGCACACTTTACAAGGATCTGGAGAAACCCTTTTTGGTGGTAAAGCACTTCCCAACGAATTGGGGATTCTATTAGGGCCCACCAAGAAGATTCTGATATGCCGATAAAAAGGGGCACAGCTATGGACGATCCGTTCCGCGCACCCCAGGTGATCAGCAGTGGTTGCTCCGGAGGCTCCCGAACATTGTCGCTCCCTCGTTGGCATTGGATGGATTTTGGTTGACTTCTTTGACCCCAGTTTGACCAAGTTGACTGAAGAGAGGAAGAAGAAAACCATCAAAGAAAATGAAGGGAGGTGATCACCAGGGCTTACCTGTGCCCAAGGAGGTGTCTTGATCGTGCCAATGACGCTGCCTTGCGTAGTGGATGATGGCGGGACTCCAACTTTCTCCTCTTCGGCTGGCCAAAGAGAAGAAGCTCCACGGTCTAGCTTGAAGTGTTCCTGCCACAAGAAAAAGCTTTATTAGACCTTAAGGCAGTATAGTAAATCCAATTGAAAAGAAGAAACTCAAAAGGAGAGCCCCGTACCGGTTGCGGACTTGGGAAGAGGGGTGGCCAAGTGCTATGACCATTCTTCCCTCCGTTTTTTGGTTGGAAAATCCCTTTTGGGTGTGTTGGGAGGTGCACTTGTTCCTAGAGAGAGAAGAGAGAGAGAGAGAGAGAGGAGAGAGAGAGAGAGAGAGGAGAGAGAGGAAGAGAGAGAGAGAGAGTGTGTGTGTGTGTGACATGCAAAGACTAAAAGGAGAGGGAAGGGAAAGAGAGGAAGAAGAGGGAGATGATCCTCGTTGCAGTGGTTGCAGCAGCTTTGGTGGGCTCCTCCAGCTCGGGGTGAAGCCTGTTGGATGTCCAGATGTTGAGGAAAGAGGGAGAACAAGAGTGGAAGCTAGGGTGCACTTTCTCTCTTCTCTCAGGAAACAAAGCTTGGGCATCCAACATCTCCCCCTCACTTAGAAGGCCAAGGAGTGACCTATATAGGCAGTGGGGTCGGAGCTAGGAAGCCTAGATGCTCAATTGTTAGAAAACACACTTAAACATGTGGCAATCAATGTGTAAGGCTTGAACCAATGAGAGGGGGCCATGTAGGACATTTACTGGGTCAAGGGGGTGCCAAGGTGGCCCATTTGCCCGTTGGGAACGGCCCCATGCACTGCATGGGCGAAGAGAGGCGCTTAGTGGGCTAGAATCTCGGGAAGTTGTGTAGACCAAGTAAACCAGGTTGACATCAAACGATGTTGCCACCAACCCCATGCAAACGTCAACCCCAGTGGACGCCAACCTGAATCCACGTCAAGGGCCTGTGCTGCCAACCAGATGTCAGCGGCAGTCGATGTTGCCATCTACATGGAATCCGAGGCAAGTCAACAAGCGGTCAAACAGGCCTTATTGGGCCATGAGCCACGCGGAGATGGGCCAAATCTCACGTCTACAAATGCCCCTCGAGACATCCGATATTGCAAGGGAGCAGAGCGGACTGAAAGGTTGGTGGTCTCGGTAAACAAAGACGCAGAGATTTAATGGACGGGCCATCTCCGAGGATAGGAAATCTAGCAAGCCACATGAATGAGTAGGCTAGAAACAAGTGACGAATCGTCTGAGAGACAAATGTGGAGAAGGAGGGTGATCTACCCATGTAACTACAACTACAACCAATGGTAGGGTCCCTGGCATTGTCGTGTAGGACTTTGACTAGTTTCTGGTGTGTTTGAGTCAAAGGAGTTGTAATATGACGATTGAATCGAGGGATCTCACAACTGGAGTCCGTTTTGGTCCCGCTGACCTAATAAGGACGTCTGTCCAAATTTAGGGGGTCGTGGAGATAGAGGGATTGATTGATCTCTCAAAGGCTTATAAAGATTCTAACTGGAATCAATGTTTAGAAAGCTGGAAGTCCATAATTAAGCTCATGACTGGCGAAAGGTTCATATGAACTCAATAAGACTAGAATGATGACTTGTGATTTGCACGGTGGGACAAGTGGAGAAGGGGGGGTAACAAAGACCCGAAATCAGCTCGGATATTCAAGAAAGTGGTGTTGACCCGGTAGGCCACTTGAGCTGGATGAAACCACAGAGCAATTGAGGAAAATCTCCATTTTTATTTTTTTTATTTTCTTTGAGTTAGTAAGAGAAGTTAGCAGTGAAATCCTAAATGATGCTGGTGTGGGTTCCCTATCTAAAATGCAAGTTAGAACCAGAGGAAATTCTAAGGCCATACGAATAATTGAGAGATCGCAAAACCATCATAGTTTTTGGTAAAGGGGAACTCTGGGTTCACGGTCGCCAAGTTATTCGCCTCTAGTGACTAATCCTATGTTAGACATACCTGTGTAACACTCATGGTTGCATGAGTGTTCCTGGATTTGAAGCGCCGCTTGTGCTTAAAAATCTGCAAAACAACTTGAAGCACAAGATGAGAGATAATGGCCATATTGATAAATGAAGCTTTCGAAAATTCTGGGAGGTTAACGTCCATATCGATTGCCGCCAACTGCAGTTGACGTCAACATGTACTACCGTCCCATAGTAGGCGTCCACACATGATGCCGTTAATCTTACACCGACGTCAAAAGATGTGGACATTAAGAGGCCAGCGGATCAGACTGAAAAAATAGCTATTAGAAGGCCATCAGGACCTTCTATCTCCTTCCTCCGTCCTTCCCTTCCTCAACTCCGAACCAGAGGACTTTGGGATGAACTGAAGCAGCGAAAATGACTTCCTCATCGACTGGAACGTCCACGGGTGTGAATCTGGGGATTCTGAGCGAGGTTTCGGGGCATCTAAGCACTCGACTGGCCAATGGGGAGGTAAGCAACGCCTATTTCTACTCTTCTTAATGCTGAAAACGCCCCAAACTCTCTCTCACAGCACTCCCTGGATGTGCAGGAGGTACCTGCCTTCCCAAGCCAAGGCCAGGTGCGGGCCTTCTCCTAGCTGGTTAACCTGATGAACGTAATACCCTGGACATGAGGAGCTTCATTGGAGCATGGAATCTGAGCTTCATGGTGGTGCTGGAGAAGAACATGAAGGAGATGCGGTGGGGTTTTGATGCCCTGGGGGTGCTCATGGAGCGGTGGCATCCACACATGCACACGTTCGTGTTCCAGGGATTCGCGATTTCATCTTTCTCTCTCCTCTTTTTCGACTTGCTTGGAGCGATAAACCCTATCGATTCTAGACCTCTCTCTCTATGATTTCATAGAATCCCTCTATTCCCGCCAAAATTTCTTGAGGGCTTCTGTTCCATTCCTCCCCATGATCCTCCAGAACCCCTCCTTGTTCAATACCATGGCGGCTTCTGGGGTTTTTGACACTGTTGGTGGCTACAACATCGCTTTCCTCATAACAGAGCGGCAGGAAGGATTTGCAGCGGTGAAGACAAAGCTGTGCAGCAACAAGGCAGTGGATGTTGCAGATTTAGAGAAAAATGGAATGCACAGTGTGGTAGCAGCGATGCAGAGGATGAAATGGACAGGATGGTGACTATTTCAGAGGCAAGCTATCCAGACCTGGTAAAGGCGTTCTATACCTGCCTAAAATCTGAAGAGGACGGGTCCCTTACCTCCATGGTGAAAAGGTACCCCCATCCACATAATATATGATCTTTTGGAGAGTTTGTTTGGAGTGTCTACCGTTGATCGCAGTGGGGTAGACAGCGTCGACATCCATGTCAAGGGTTTGGGGATAATCAAACTGAGTACAAGTTGAAGGATGGCAAGAATGACATCAACCAGTTAAATGCTTTCAACTGGATTTTGCATTTAGTTTGCCAGATCCTAGTACCAAGAAGCGCAACTTTCTCCACTTGCCCAAAGGCAGATTCAGATATGATGTTTTGGGCTATTCAGAATCAGAATATTAATATGGCAGAAGTAATTATTGAGAGGATGAAGTTTGCAACTGCAATGATTTGGGACAAGAAGAACAAACTGAACATGTCTTTACCATATGCTCACCTGCTGACAAGGATTTTCCAGCATTACAACATAAATTTGAATGGTGAAGTGTCAGAGAAGATGGGCCAAGCTATCAGGTCTAGAAACTTGAAGAAGAGCGGCTTTTCTCTAGTAGCCGGTATTTGGACAAAAACTTCAGTTGCAGAGAAGAGGCCATTATCGGGGAAGCTCAAGAAATTCCTCTAATTCCAGAGGTAGAGGGAGAAGCAGAAGTGAGGGTTGAAGACCCTGTCGTAGAGGTTCCAGCTGTCCCAGCAATCCAAGAAGAGGCAGCAGAAATCAGAACAGAAGAACCAGTGGCCAGTGGAAGTAGAATTGAAGATCTTTCTTCTGAACACATTGAGCCCGTTGGACAACAATCTGAGGTTGAGACCCCCTCGATAGTTATGCATCTGTAACTATAGAAGTATTGAAACTGTCGCTACTATTTAGGGGAGCAGGAAGATATCATGAAGAAATCCCTCAAAAATTTCCTGCTGAATTTGCTAGTATGGAAGTTGGCTAGGGAGCAGCTATTTCAGAAGATGGGCACCAGGCCACATAGAGGATGTTCAGATGGAGGTTGCTCCAACTTAGGGGGGAGTGTAGCTGAAATGGAAGTAGAAATTCAGGGGGAGCCCACAGTTAATGCCTTTGCTGATCAGTTCCAAGAAGGTCTTGTGGGAGAGCACCTCTGATGGTGCTGAAGATGTTGATAGGAGCCAGCCACCGCTTAGGAAGTAAAAGGAAGGGTGTGGCACCAAAGTTCCATTACTGACCAATAAGGCACACCTCAGATCCCATAAGAAGAAGAAGCTTAAAGTGAATATGAAGCCTATAATTGAAAGATTAAATGCTTAAAGGGAAATTTTATGCTCTGTTCAGTACGATATTTCCTCCATTTTTATTAGCCAGAGCACTGGAGTCAAAGAACTGTCCATGGTCAAAGTAGTGCTTCGAGGAATGAAGAATGAGTTGGGAAGCATGAAGGAATTAGTGTCAATCTTTCTGATTTGGTGAGGGCACAATTGTCTACTCCTGCCCCTCTTGCTCCCACTCCAATAGCTCCAGAGGTTCCAGGGCCATCAGGGCCAAGTAATGAAGAAGCAATCCGGCCACCAGGGCCAGTTGGTGTTAAAGCTTTAGGGCCATCAGGGCCAATTGCAGTTGAGGAGTCAGGGCCTCCAGGGCCAATTTTGGAAGAGTCAGGGCCAGCAGGGCTAGTAGTGGAAGAGTCTAGGCCATCAGGGCTAGTGGAATCAGTAGCAAAGCAAGTAAGAGTTGAAGATTCAGTAGAAACTACTGTTGTGCCCCCAGAGCCTCCTGTTCCTTCACCTCTTCAGACTCTAGCCCCTCCTTCTCCACCTTCTTCATCCACTGCACCTCCAACCCCTGCCACCTTCAAACAACCCATTCTAAAACATATTTCCTCACCTACACCATTTCCTACTACCTCCACCTCATCTCCTACCCCCTCTACTTTTATTCCTCCTACTATTCTGAGGTTCCTCTAGCCTCATCCTCAGCTGGATCCTCATCTGCCAGTCCATCCTCAGCTGGACCATCTGTCTCACCTACCTCTACTCTTATTCTACTCTTCATCCACCCACTCCCCCTCATTCATAACTCTCATTCCAAAGGGTGCTCGAATTCTGGGTGTAGTCATTGAGGACATCAAAGATGAGTTTGAAGAAGCAATTCTTCACTCAGTCCTCTCCCTTTCCTCTCATGTTCACAGGACAAGGCCTTCTAGTCCTGCTCCTAAAAAGAGGAAAGTCTCAAAGGACCTTGCCCTCTCTTCTGAACCTCGTTTTCCACCCCTTTGGTTCTCTCTTTATGTTGAAAATAGAAGAAGATCCATTTATTTTGAATTCCTACAGAAATGCATTTTTGCCACAGTTTGTGGCCTCCCTCATCTCAACCTCACAGACCACCTCAACATTGTTTCCCTTTTTCTCCTCTATCTAAAGCTGATCAGTCCAAAATTTTTTTCATGGGTGAATCTAAGAATGAAGATCAGTGGGCTCGGGGTCATCAGTCCTTGTACAAGAAATTCTTACTTACTAGATCTGACAGATTCCCAGAGACACCCTCTCACATTGAGTGAGTGGTTTGTCATTCATCATAAGATTCATGGGGTCCTTTCATCCAGACGGAGATTAAGCTGGTTAGACACTTTCAAATGTTCAATGATTATCGATATTCAATAATCTGCCAGAAATTCAACTTGGACAATTCAGAGGAGCCATTGCTCTATTTAGGTTAGAAAATCCAGTCAAGACCTCCATCCAAGTGGATTTTGCTACTCTCCAGCTCCCAGAGATTGTGTTCCTACCTAAGCTTCATTCCTTGGTCATGGATTCTGAAGTTGGTCCTATCATTTTTGAGAGGTTTGCTAGAGTCATGGGCATAATCTCCATTCAGAAGGGCCATCCCCTTGCCTTCCACAGATTCAAATTCAGGGAATACCATAGGGGATCTATCAAATCTAATGTGCTTGCTCCCCTCTTGTCTGAGTGTGAGAGGCTCTCTCCATCTAATTGGGAAGAGTACTACCACCAGTCTGCTCAGCAGCTCGAACATCTGAATAGCTCTTTGTTTAATTCTGGGAAGCCAACTCTTTCAGCTGAAGAATTCTTAGACCTCAACTCCATCCATCTTGTTCAGGATCCTTTTGCCATTTGGGTTGAAAGGTATAAAGTTTTTGTTGGTCTGAAAAAGGAACTGAAGGAGCTTCAAATCTTCTATCCAATTTCCATCGACCAGTTCCTACAGCATGCCAACTTTGGGACTTCCAGTTCTTACAAGACGTCTCTTGGAAAGGATGAATATGCAAACTTCTTAGAAGCTCAAAGGCAACTTCACATCCAGCGAATGGTTCCTGTTATGGGGCCTTCCTACTCTATTGCCTGGGGTTTTTCAAATTCATTTTGAAGAGCAGGAACTCAAGGCTTGGCCCATCATTACTCGCCAGCCTCCCTATTGTCACCTGCCTTCTACATCTCTGTTGTAACAGACCACATCGTTCAAACCCGTTAACCCACTAATGAGCTTGACCTGACTTCGTCTCCGCGAACCAGCCGTAGCCTCGCAAGGGATATCATGCACATGTCCGTGGAAATAGGCGAGTGTGTTGCGGGAAGAGGTGGATTGAGTTGGTTGGGGTGGAGACGGTGCCTGGAGTACGACGAGACGACCCCTCTTCTCCCGTGGGAAGAGATCCTCGCGGACATCGTACGAGACAAAAAGGAGGTGCTAAGAATGATGAACAAGCATGGGATCTTCCTGGACCGGCTGGCCTGGTGGCTGATCCAGCATGTGAAGGAAATTGGCAGAGAGAGGGCGACCCGGGGAATGACACTCTGCCTGGCGGTGTGTTTTGGTTCCCCACAGCGGCGACTTCCTTCTGTATGAGCATGTAGGGATCCTGTCTCTGCTATGGCGTGGGCAGTCACTTGCCCTTGCAGTGCTGGCGCACCTTTACAGCTCCCTCACCACGATGAGCTTAGGCGGACACACATGCGGGAGCTTGTTCCTGCTTCAGGTATGGATGGAAGCTCATTTGAAATTTGATTTCACTGAGGAGCAACCTACCCCTCCAGAATTTTCCTTCGGAGTTCAGTGCATTGTAGCAGGGCATGGTATGAGCCAGAGGATGAAATCAAGTGTGTGACAGCACACCTGAAGAGCAGAGATGCCTGGCGAGATTACCTAGGCTACTTCCCAGTGGAAGATTTCATAGTGAGGCCACTGTTCATGTGGACAATTGAATTCAGAGTGTGCACCAAGGAAGACAGAGATTGTGGCTGGTTGGGGCTGATCGGATGGTGGTGTACCAGCCACACCAGTGCCAGTTCAGCTCGGAATACCATGGGGAATTCTAGCTTCATCCCACTGCACCGACATGATCATCTCGAGGAGGAACGAGAAGCACATGAAGAAATCTAAGAAGACATGGGAGAAGTACACAGTGAGCAAGAAGGTGGGACATGCACTGCAAGAGAAATGGGAATCATCTAGAAATATGAGGAATTCATTGACAAAATTTGCCCAATTTCTTGTGATTTCTTTATGGCTCGTAGAGCAAAGTGATGTATTTTTCCCAATTTCAATAAGTGTAACACAAAATTTGATGAATAAACAATGAGTAGGTTTGTGTTGAATGTGTTGAGTAGCTTGAATTATGTGGAATGGACTCAATGGGGTGTTAAATGGCCTTCAATTGAGTGTTGAATTGAGTGGTCTATGGAGACTTAGTGCGCAGGGGTTGGCGTCCACATCGATGGACGCCGGTGACCAGTCGACGGCCACAATGTAGCCGCTAACTGCAAGACACAATATATGTAATACCCTCAAATTTTTAATACCATGATTTGCTTAGAAATCTTGTTTATGCAAACCGATTAGGTTTAAATTGTGATATTTAGGATTTAGGGTATGTTTAAGACACTTTATCATACCCAGGTACTACTTTCGGTCGTGCGCACCCTGAGGGCGACACGGAAAACTGTAACGAAAATAAAATTTGAGAACACCATAATTCTTAGAAAATTATGGAGATATTAAAAATGTAATTATTCGGAATTTTGACGCACAGATTTTGAGATTAAGTCGACGCAACTATTTTGGGGCGATTTTTCACCCATCAGAAAATAAATTAAAAAAATTAAATAAAAATTATGAAAATTTGTAAAACCTTTCTATTAGGCTATGGTTGAAATTTCAAGTTAAACGGCTATCATTAGGACAATAAGCATGAAGATCTTTGGCCCAGTTGAATTATGGGCTATTTACGGCAGGGATTTTTTTTGGGTTTTTCCAGGAGTACGTGTGAGGCTTAGGAGAGGCCAACACACATTAGGATAAGGCTTAGCCAAGGGTTGGGCTATCATTAAGGTTACTTACGTGTAACCAAAGAGTTTGTTGCATGAGATAGGTGGCCTCACATGGTTTAAGGGGGTTTACACCATGACACGTCCATGGCCAACGTGCCCAGTTTGTAAGGAAACTTGGGAGCTTATATAAACATCCCAACACCATCGTATACATTTTTCCAACATTATGTTCTTCCCAGTCCTACTGTTGCTGAGGTTACAAGCCTGGTGTTGGTGAATTTTCTGTTGGGGCTGTATGCGTTGAAGCCATTTTGCTGGAGGTGTAGCTGAAAAGTCCCTGTTTCAGCAGTCTCTTACTTCCTCATCTTATACTGTGTTGATCTCCATACTAGGAAGAAGAAGAAGAACATTTGTTCTCTTCAGATCAAGTAGGTTCTTATACTTTCCTTGAACTTCTATCGCTATTCATGTTGAAAGAATTTAGCCTCATACGAGTTGCTTTGGAGCATGCTAACCAGTCTCGGTTAAGTCGTACACAAGATTGTAACCTCAGATTCTTTGGTTTGGTTTTCCCAACTACCTTGGAACTATGTGATTACCAAGAAGAATTTTCACTCTCCTTACAGATCAAGTAGGTTCCCAATTTCTCCTCCCACCCATGATCCAAGTTTATGTTATAGAGATTTGCTAGAAATTTGATATTCTATAATATTGTGATTTCTTTCCATTCGAATGTTGTACCTCAAGCCTTGATTTGGAACATTAAATATCTGTGTTTTAGTGTTCATCTTGTAAGAATCTCCCAATAATCCATTGCTATCAAGACCACACTTCCAACAAAATACTATGTCTAGTTTTAGCTAGACAAGTTTGAATTGCAAACCTCTCGATTCATCTCGCTTGTTCGGTTTATAAACCACTGTGAGAACTATAATTAGACTCTTGTATTTGATATACATCATGCCTTGATTCATAGGTTCCATGGTCAGCATGTTTAGAGTACATTCTAAGTCATTATGAGTGAGAAACAGGCGGATGTCGACAGACAGCCCAAATCTGTCGACAGACGCATGTTTTCCTGAACTCTGGATAACTGGACTGAGTGGATCTGTCGATAGATCCCTTGCATCTGTCGACAGATCCCACAGAGCCAGCAAACCTGAGCTCTGTCTGTGCCATCTGTCGACAGCCCCTTCCTGGTTGTCGACAGCTACTGTCCTGCCTTGGATTTCAGCAACTTTTCATGGTAGAACTCTTGCTTAAACTTCATCCTAAAAGCCAAGGAAGTTACCCTCTCAATTACCTTGATATTTACTGTCATATTACTTCAAAGTTCACCCACTTTTGGTACCTTAACTTTCCTTGAATTGTTTCTAAAGTTGTCGATTACGAATAGTACTCCGATTGAGTCTATTCTTCGGTATTCGGTATCTAAGTTTGTAAAACTGACCACTTGAGAGTTCATATGTTTGAACACCTTATGAGATATGAATACTTGTGATGACAATTGTGGACCCTCATTTTCTTGGGTTCTTATGTGATTTAAATCTTCTGAAGTTGTTGGCTTTGAGTCATCATCTTGTCTCAACCAATTGTCTTTCTCATTTTCTTGATCTATGAACTACTTTGTCACCAAGATATTTGTATTGATTCTCAATCAAATCTTCCTTTAAATTTCCAATTTCCATTATGCTCATGAAAAGAAATTATGATTTGAAGACAGTGCTCTCTTCAAAAGAGGTTTAGGATCACTTGTAGTAGCACCCGCTACTTGTGATCAGCTGAGGGCGACTTTGTACGTATGTAAATCCAGTCAATAGACTGACGATGGTGGGTAATAAAATAATTATACCCCGTTCTTGCGCAATGAACAAGATCCAAGGTGTTGAATCGCCTAGGCACTGAGGATGTATTTACGTCTATATAGTAACCTCTTGAGAGCAGTGATGCATGTCAAGTTTGTTCGAAATCAAGTTATGATATGAATTTTGAAAGACAAATATGACTTTGTTCTGATATTCGTTTGAGCCCGTCATGAAATTAATTTGGGCTATATGTTTATGTTAAGTATGAAATTCATGAGCAATTATGTTTTGATCCACATATGCACTATTTGAATATTCATTCAGTTCTGCAAAGAAAGCTTCTACTCTATGTTTACTTGTACCTACTGAGTCCTTTCGACTCATGCCTTTGTTCCTCCAACCCTTTCAGATTGAAGGTGTGTATAATCTCACTACATGAATCCTATTCCGCTGCGGACGATGAAGAGATGAAGAAGAATAGTGTAGTTTTAGTAGTTTCTTTTAGTTGATGATGTATTAAGTTAGAGAGAGAGAAACTTGTCTTTTGTAAATAATGAGTATTTATACTTTATTACCTACTGAATTATAATGTGTTCGAAGATACTTTGTGGAATGGTTTGCCTGTTTTGGGCATTGCGCGGATATATCTACCCATAACGAAAGTTTGTCAGCGTAACCCCTCTTCCGATCAAAGGTTATGTATGTATTTGTGTGAGGTGTATCAGAGCAAGGTTATGGGTGATAGATATCTCTGTGACCATTTTCACAAAGGAAATAAATAAAACATTTGTGTGTATCTAGAATTCTAAAGATCATTTGGTTTTTAGAACTTAAGTAGTTAGCATGAATTAATTGGATGTGTTTGATGGTGTTCCAGGAAATGGCAGACAAAGGAAAAGCTATCGACACATCCAGTGAGGATAGGCATGAGGAAAGCTCTAGGGAGGAAGTTCACAATGTCCCATTGGCCGGAAATTCTCAAGAAGGAAGTACTGGGACTCCTGATTTTGCTACATTTATGCAGTCATTTCAGGGGTTAGTGCAAACACTAATGAAGAACCAACAGACATGAATGGAGGAAGGATTACTGGAACATCTTTGTTAGAAAATTTTAAGAAGATGGGACCTCCAGCCTTAAAGGAAATGGCCAGCCTGAGGTTGTAGAAGGATGGGTTAGAGAAATGAAAAGATATTTAAGGCCATAAGATGTGAAGAAGAAGACAAAGTCACATTGGCGACTTACATGCTCCAGGATAGAGCAGATGAATGGTGGCAATCTGCCATGAGAAATGTATTTAGAAATAGAAGGGATAATATTAGTTGGTAAGAGTTCCTAAGAGAATTGTATGAGAAATACACTCCACCACATGTCAAGGATAGGAAAGAAGTGGAATTTTTACAGTTGGAGCAAAAAGACATGACTGTGGCAGAGTATGAGACCAAATTCACTGAACTTGAAAAGTATGCACCTCATATTTGTGACAATGAAATCAGAAGGGTAAAGAAGTTTGTGAGAGGATTGAAACCCGGTGTGAGGAGCAAGGTAGCTCCACTAGATCCCCAAAGTATGGCTATGGCACTAAGACTGCATTTATAGTGGAATCTGAGTTTGAGGAGTATATGAAAAACAAAGAGATCAATGGGGGTAAGAAGAAAAATGTGTATAACAAGAAAACGAAGGGTCAGAAGCGAAAAGTTGATTCAACCAAGCAGCAGGGAGAACAAAAAAGAGTTGGCCCGTGTGTGTTCAATGTGGAGGAAGACACCCGGTGATGAATGCTGGAAAGTAGCGGGAAAATGTTATGGATGTGGTTAGAAAGGGCATATGATTAAGGATTGTCCACACAAATAGACCAGTCAAAGCACAAAGCCACAACCTTACTTCCAGCAAGCCCCAAAACAACCACCCAAGGGAACAGCTAGAGTCTTTGCTCTAACAAAGGAAGAAGCCCAGGACACCCCTACGTAGCTGAAGGTATTCTCCTAACCGAAAATATGTATGCTAGAGTGTTATTTGACCCTGGAGCTACACACTCTTTTATTTCTCGGTATTTGTTAATTCTATGTCTCGAAAACCAGAGAAATTAGTAGGAAGCATGATACTTGACTGTCCTACTGGTCAAATAGCTACACTTACCTCTGTTATCCCTGAAGTAATTTGAAAATAGGAGAGCATGAACTTACTGCATGTGTATATGTACTGGATAACATGCAAGATTTTGATATTATATTGGAATGGATTGGTTAGCAGAAAATCATGCCATATTAGATTGCCATAAGAAAGTTTAACATTTAAAAGGCTGGGATTAGCAGATTTCAGCTATACATGTCCAAAGAATAATGGAAATAAGAGACTATATCAGCACTTAAAGCTATGAAATGGCTGAAAAATGGTTGTCAAGGTTATTGGGCAAGTGTGATGGTTATACCAAATGAACATAAACAGGTATCAGTTCAAGATATCGATGTTGTAAAAGAATTTCCAGAAGTTTTTCCTGATGATCTAACTGGATTACCTCCAAATAGAGAAATTGACTTTACTATTGAACTTTTACCTGGGACTCTACCTATATCCATAGCTCCTTACAGAATGGCACCAGCCGAATTGACAGAATTAAAGAGGCAGTTGCAAGATTGTTAGACAAAGGTTTTATTAGGCCAAGTGTATCACCATGGGGAGCTCCGGTATTATTTGTTAGAAAGAAAGATGGATCCCTCAGATTATGCATTGATTATAGAAAGTTGAATCAAGTCACAATCAAGAACAAATATCCATTACCTAGAATTGATGACTTGTTTGATCAACTCCGGTCTGCTACAGTATTCTCTAAGATCGATTTAAGGTCGGGTACCATCAATTGAGAGTTAAAGAAGATGATATTTCTAAGACTGCATTTAGAACCAGATATGGACATTATGAGTTTTTAGTACCCCTTTGGATTGACTAATGCACCTGCGGTATTTATGGATTTGATGAACAGGGTATTTCAGCCTTATTTGGATAATTTTGTGGTAGTATTTATAGATGATGTGTTGATATACTCATCTAGTGAAGAAGAACATAAGGAGCATTTGAGAATTGTACTACAAACTTTGAGGAAACATCAATTGTATGCTAAATTAAGTAAATGTGAGTTTTGGCTCAAGGAAGTGAAATTTTTGGGTCATGTGATTTCTGGAAAAGGTGTGGCAGTAGACCCAAGTAAAATTGAAGCAATTCTGAATTGGGAAAGACCCAAGAATCCATCAAAATCCGAAGTTTCTTGGGATTAGCTGGTTACTATAGGAGATTTATTGAAGGTTTTTCTTCTATAGCTATGCCTTTGACTCAGTTAACCAGAAAAGAGACACCTTTTGTGTGGAATGAGAAATGTGAGGCCAGTTTTCAGGATTTAAAAGGGAAGCTTACCACAGCTCCGATTCTTACCTTACCTCAAGGATCGGGAGGATTTACAGTCTATACGGATGCATCTCAAAAAGGAATTGGATGTGTCCTTATGCAACATGGGAAAGTGGTAGCTTATGCCTCTAAACAATTAAAAGATCATGAAAGGAATTATCCGGCTCATGACTTAGAATTGGCAGCGATCATACATGCTTTGAAGATCTGCGCCACTATTTATATGGGGAACAATTTGAAGTTTATACTGATCATAAGAGTTTAAAGTACATATTTTCTCAGAAGGAACTGAATCTAAGACAAAGGAGATGGTTAGAATTTTTGAAGGATTATGATTTTACAGTAATTACCATCCAGGTAAAGCTAACGTGGTTGCCGATGCTTTGAGCAGAAAGAAATCAAGGCACTACAATTACACCAACAGTGGAAAGAAATAACATATTTGATTGAATACTCACCAAGGTATGTTGCAGAAAATCTGATATTGGCACAATTGACAGTAAGGTCGGTATTATTAGATAAAATTGGTGAAGCACAGAACCAAGATCAGAAACTAAAAGAGATGGTAAATAAACCAGGATACATCAGAGATGGTCAAGGGATAATTAGATTTCAAAACAGAATATGCATACCGGAGAATGAAGAAATTAAAAGTGAGTTATTAAAAGAAGGACACAAATCTCAGTATTCGATTCATCCTGGAAGCTCTAAAATGTACCAGGATCTGAAAAAACAGTTTTGGTGGCATGGAATGAAAAAGGACATAGCAAATTTGTGAGTAAATGTCTGACATGTCAACAAATAAAAGCTGAGCACCAGAAGAAGCCAGGGCCTATGCAACTAATTGAAATTCCAATATGGAAATGGGAGCAGATAACTATGGACTTCGTAATGGGTTTGCCAAAGACAAGGAAGAAGCATGATGCTATTTGGGTAATTGTGGATAGATTAACTAAATCGACTCATTTTCTAGCAATTACAAAGACACAATCATTAGAAGATTTGGCTCAATTATATATAAAGGAAATAGTAAGACTTCATGGAATTCCTTTGTCGATAATTTCAGATAGAGATCCAAGATTCACTGCTAGATTTTGGAAAAGTCTTCAAGCAGCCATGGGTACACAATTAAAATTTAGTTCGGCTTATCATCCACAAACTGATGGCCAATCAGAAAGAACTATCCGAACACTCGAAGATATGCTAAGAGCATGTAGTTTGGATTGGCGTGGTAGCTGGGATGATTACTTACCCTTGATTGAGTTTGCATACAATAAGTTACCATACAAGTATTGGAATGGCACCATATGAGGCATTATATGGTAGACCCTGTAGATCACCCCTCTGTTGGGCAGAAGTGGGAGAAAAGAGTCTCATTGGGCCAGAATTAATTCAGAATGCTCAGAGAAAATCAATTAATCAGGAAAAGATTGCTAATAGCTCAAGACAGACAGAAGAAGTATGCGGATAGAAGAAGAAAGCCACTGGTATTTAACATAGGTGATCATGTATTTCTAAAGATCTCTCCAACCAAAGGTATCATGAGATTTGGAAAGAAAGGAAAACTCAGTCCAAGAGATGTAGGGCCTTTTGAAATATTGCAGAGAATAGGGGAAGTAGCATACCAATTAGCTCTTCCACCTTCCTGGTCACACATTCATAATGTATTTCACATATCTATGTTGAGGAAATACATAATGGACCTCTCTCATGTGATCAGTTATGAAGATGTGGAAATACAACCAGATTTAACCATACAAGAGGAACCAGTGAAAATATTGGACAAGAAAGAACGAGTCCTCAGAAATAAAGCAGTTTCTATGGTGAAGATCTTATGGAAAAGCGCGTTCATCGAAGAAGAAACGTGGGAATTGGAGCAAGAGATGAAAGAAAAGTATCCACAGCTATTTGGTAAGTAAATTTTGCCAATTTCGAGGACGAAATTTATTTTAACAGGGGAGAAATGTAATACCCTCAAATTTTAAATACCATGATTTGCTTAGAAATTCTTGTTTATGCAAACCGATTAGGTTTAAATTGTGATATTTAGGATTTAGGGTATGTTTAAGACACTTTATCATACCCAGGTACTACTTTCGGTCGTGCGCACCCCGACAGGGCGACACCGGAAAACTGTAACGAAAATAAAAATTGAGAACACCATAATTCTTAGAAAATTATGGAGATATTAAAATGTAATTATTCAGAATTTTTGACGCACAGATTTTGAGATTAAGTAGACGCAACTATTTTTGGGGCGATTTTTCACCCATCAGAAAATAAATTCAAAAAATTAAATAAAAATCATGACAATTTGTAAAACCTTTCTATTAGGCTATGGTTGAAATTTCAAGTTAAACGGACATCATTAGGACACCTAAGCATGAAGATCTTTGGCCGGCTGAATTATGGGCTATTTACGGCAGGGATTTTTTTTGGGTTTTTCCTGGAGCTACATGTGAGGCTTAGGAGAAGCCAACACACATTAGGATAAGGCTTAGCCAAGGGGTTGGGCTATCATTAAGGTTACTTACGTGTAACCAAAGAGTTTGTTGCATGAGATAGGTGGCCTCACATGGTTTAAGGGGGTTTACACCATGACACGTCCATGGCCAACGTGCCCAGTTTGCAATGGAACTTGGGAGCTTATATAACCTCCCAACACCCATCGTATACATTTTTCCAACACTTATGTTCTTCCTAGTCCTACTGTTGCTGAGGTTACAAGCCTGGTGTTGGTGAATTTTCTGTTGGGGCTGCATGCGTTGAAGCTATTTTGCTGGAGGTGTAGCTGCCGAAGTCCCTGTTTCAGCAGTCTTCTTACTTCCTCATCTTGTTGCTGTGTTGATCTCCATACTAGGAAGAAGAAGAAGAACATTTGTTCTCTTACAGATCAAGTAGGTTCTTATCCTTTCCTTGAACTTCTATTCGATATTCATGTTGAAAGAATTTAGCCTCATACGAGTTGCTTTTGGAGCATGCTAACCAGTCTCGGTTAAGTTCGTATACGAGATTGTAACCTCAGATTCTTTGGTTTGGTTTTCCCAACTACCTTTGGAACTATGTGATTACAAAGAAGAATTTTCACTCTCCTTACAGATCAAGTAGGTTCCCAATTTCTCCTCCCACCCATGATCCAAGTTTATGTTATAGAGATTTGCTAGAAATTTCGATATTCTATAATATTGTGATTTCTTTCCATTCGAATGTTTGTACCTCAAGCCTTGATTTGGAACATTAAATATCTTGTGTTTTAGTGTTCATCTTGTAAGAATCTCCCAATAATCCATTGCTATCAAGACCACACTTCCAACAATATACTATGTCTAGTTTTTAGCTAGACAAGTTTGAATTGCAAACCTCTCGATTCATCTCGCTTGTTCGGTTTATAAACCACTGTGAGAACTATAATTAGACTCTTCTATTTGATATACATCATGCCTTGATTCATAGGTTCCATGGTCAGCATGTTTAGAGTACATTCTAAGTCATTTATGAGTGAGAAACAGGCGGCTGTCGACAGACAGCCCAAATCTGTCGACAGGCGCATGTTTTCCTGAACTCTGGATAACTGGACTGAGTGGATCTGTCGACAGATCCCTTGCATCTGTCGACAGATCCCCACAGAGCCAGCAAACCTGAGCTCTGTCTGTGCCATCTGTCGACAGCCCCTTCCTGGCTGTCGACAGCTACTGTCCTGCCTTGGATTTCAGCAACTTTTCATGGTAGAACTCTTGCTTAAACTTCATCCTAAAAGCCAAGGAAGTTACCCTCTCAATTACCTTGATATTTACTGTCATATTACTTCAAAGTTCACCCACTTTTGGTACCTTAACTTTCCTTGAATTGTTTCTAAAGTTATCAATTACGAATAGTACTCCGATTGAGTCTATTCTTCGGTATTCGGTATCTAAGTTTGTAAAACTTGACCACTTGAGAGTTCATATGTTTGAACACCTTATGAGATATGAATACTTGTGATGACAATTGTGGACCCTCATTTTCTTGGGTTCTTATGTGATTTAAATCTTCTGAAGTTGTTGGCTTTGAGTCATCACCTTGTCTCAACCAATTGTCTTTCTCATTTTCTTGATCTATGAACTACTTTGTCACCAAGATATTTGTATTGATTCTCAATCAAATCTTCCTTTAAATTTCCAATTTCCATTATGCTCATGAAAAAAATTTATGATTGAAGACAGTGCTCTCTTCAAAGAGGGTTTAGGATCACTTGTAGTAGCATCCGCTACTTGTGATCAGCTGAGGGCGACAGTTTGTACGTATGTAAATCCAAGTCAATGGACTGACGATGGTGGGTAATAAAAATAATATACCCCGTTCTTGCGCAATGAACAAGATCCAAGGTGCTGGAATCGCCTAGGCACTGAGGATGTATTTACGTCTATATAGTAACCTCTTGAGAGCAGTGATGCCTGTCAAGTTTGTTCCGAAATCAAGTTATGATATGAATTTTGAAAGACAAATATGACTTTGTTCTGATATTCATTTGATCTCGTCATGAAATTAATTTGGGCTATATGTTTATGTTAAGTATGAAATTCATGAGCAATTATGTTTTGATCCACGTATGCACTATTTGAATATTCATTCAGTTCTGTAAATAAAGCTTCTACTCTATGTTTACTTGTACCTACTGAGTCCTTTCGACTCATGCCTTTGTTTCCTTCAAACCTTTCAGATTGAAGGTGTGTATAATCTCAGCTACATGTGAATCCTAATTCCGCTGCGGACGATGAAGAGATGAAGAAGAATAGTGTAGTTTTAGTAGTTTCTTTTAGTTGATGATGTATTAAGTTAGAGAGAGAGAAACTTGTCTTTTTGTAAATAATGAGTATTTATACTTTGTTACCTACTGAATTATAATGTGTTCGAAGATACCTTTGTTGAATGGTTTGCCTATTTTGGGCGTTACGCGGATATATCTACCCATAACGAAAGTTTGTCAGCGTAACCCCTATTCCGATCAAAGGTTATGTATGTATTTGTGATGTCGGAGGAGGGTGTTAAAGTATAGATGGCCAGACCGATAGCCATCTACCAGAAGGTAGATGTCCACTTATCTGTCGTTGACCGAAGTATGGGGTCTAACAGGGTCACCTCGGGGCTAGAGATAGACGGTCATATATTGGCCGTCAAGAAGCTATGAACGTCCAACTCTTGACGTCAACCGAGAACCAACGGCCACACACTAGACGTCAACTTCAAATCGCCGCTTTACCTTCCCGAGCCACTCCGGCGCCCTTTCACCCCTTCAAACCATCGGAGCACCCGTTCACTTCCCTCTCACACTCTTCCTTGTTCTCCTTAATCTTGCCCTCTCA
>JACBKR010002011.1:0-37954 GCA_014218235.1 Colocasia esculenta | reverse complement strand
GTACCACGGGGAATTCCAGCTTCATCTCACTGTGCTACCATGATCATCCCAGGTAAGAATGAGAAGCTGATGAAGAAGGCCAAGAAGATATGGGAGAAGTACACCATCAGTCAGAAAGTGGGACAAGTAGTGCAAGAGAATTGAAAGGACATTTTGACCTACGAAGAGTATATTGACACTATTTGTCCCATCTCATGTGATTTCTTCATGGATCGCAGAGCAAGATAATGTACTCTTCTCATTCCAATAAGTGTAACACAAAAACTTTAGTGAATAAACAATGATTATCCTTAAGTTCCAATGTGTTATATGCCTTGAATTGTGCTCTTTCTGTGTTCTGTGAGGGTTTCTGTTGTTAGGATCAGATATTCGGTAATTGCAAAATCTAGAAGGGGGGGTTGAATAGATTTACAGCGGAAACTTAAGCAATTTGAAAATTACTTCGAATTAAGAGATCTACTCAACTAAAACCCCTATGATCTGATGCAATGTGAGTGATTAAAATGTGAGAAACAATTTATCAATTAGTTTAAGCATCAAACATGTGATTGATGTGTCTGAACAAATTAATAAGTATTGTGTAGACGAAATCCCTATGCATGCATCTAGCACAACACAAGATCAAACCACAGTGCACAAGGTATTTTTAGGTGGTTCGGAGATCACATCTAGTGACTCCTACGTCCACCCCTCACACTGGGAGGCAGAGACTACTCAAGAACTGAGTACAACACACATACGAGCACTCAGGCTCAGTCCACACACACACAAGCTAGAAGAACCACTCTGTAGAGATCAAACCCTCTAGATGAGGCAAGATCTCACACACACGAACACAGTGACAAACACTTGGTCTGCACTGCACACACACAACACACAATTCAAATCTGTGTGCAAACAAGCACAGATCGCATCACCCACACTAATATTCAGGAGATGAAGAATCAGAAGACAAGATGAAGATCTAAGAATGTTGGAGATCAGAAAACACAAGATTGGATCTCCTTAGCCTGAGGATGATGCTTGAATACTTCAATCTGAGAGGGATCAGATGGATCTTCCCAGGTGGATGAGTTGCTTCACACTTCTGCTCTGAATAGAGCAAGGTATCACGCCGTCAAAAGATCTGGTCGTCTGCGCCCCTTCAAGGCTACAATCTCATCCTCTTCACGCTTGTAGATCCAATTTTCTTCTTCCTTGATGCTGCTTCTACTTCTGCTGCTTCTACTTTTCACTTTGCTTCTGGATCTTCTCAGCACAAATTCCTTGTCTGCAACTTTGGAGCTTGAGTAGAACTGTGGAGAACCCCTCTCTAGCCGACACAGCCTTTTCTGAGTGTTACATGGGCTCTCCCTCCATTAATGAGCTGATAGGAGGTATTTATAGCCTCTTGTACCCACATCGTACTTTGGGGTGCGTGGGTGCAAAATTCTAGGTCAATTCGAGCATCCCATGAGTTAACACGTGTTTCAGGTGATTTCTGTTTTTGATCTTCAGTCTAAGTGTGTCGACACAAGTCAATTGTGTGTCGACACATGTAGTCTGATTTCTATGACAGCTTCTCTGGAAGTTAACATGTGTGTCGACACAAGTCAATTGTGTGTCGACACATGTAGTCTGATTTTTGTGACAGCTTCTCTGGAAGTTAACATGTGTGTCGACACAAGCCAATTGTGTGTTGGCACAAAAGACTGTAACCTTCAATTTCTTCTTACTGGAAATCACACGTGTTGACACACTTCTTGGATTGTGTCAACACACTTGACCTGCTTGTGTCTTCGCCCTGCACACAGACATTACCCAATTTAATAAGCATTAATGAAAGGGTATTGAGATGGTGCAATTCAATCTTATCTTGATGTATGACATGAAATCACTTATGATTTATCAACAAAAACATTGTGAATGTTGTCATGATCATTATATGTACAATAGGTGTGTACAACATGTCATTGTCAAGATGTGTGCAATATGTCAGCATCAAATACACAAAACAACAATCTCCCACATATATAATATGACACCATCAGATTGTGTACAATATGTCATCATCAAAACACAAATATGTTTGAAGTTATGTGCTTAACAAGATTGTCCAGAATTGTGTTGAATTGTGTCATCTTCAAAACATAAATATGTTTGAAGTTGTGTGCTTAACAAGATTGTAACGGCCCTGGATATTTATACCCAATAAGGGTCCATATCCAAATCCGTCTCCCGCGAACAGACTGAAGTCTCGTAAGGGATAGCTCGAACACGTGTCCAGGAAGAATATAAAAGACAAACTACAACAGTAAGAGACACAAGAAAGGATATGTGCTCATATCTACATATATAATTTACAACTGTCCCATTACATTATTAAATGTTCAAATTAAAAAGAGTACAACTACCTGGGGCATACCCCAAGGGAGCACAAGCTCACACAACTCTACTGTCACGCCCCGATATTGAGCAGCGGAATAAATATCGGGGGACGTGATCGATACAGATAGACGTATCACAGTTGAATAGCGCAAAGTCACAATTACATATAACCACACATTTCAGACCATAATAATGTCATCAAAAGTACTCTTTATTCCATTCCAATTCACTAGTTACAACCTACATAAGAAGGACTCACTGAAAAGAGTTCATTATTCAAATGAAAATGTTTCTCTAATACATCGACTACTCATATGTCTATTTCTAAACTGTCAACTACTCATATGGAGGGTGCTCATCACTCTTTCCCTGCCCCATCGGACTCCACTGGTTCCTCATCACTACTGAAAAGGGC
Source organism: Colocasia esculenta (assembly GCA_014218235.1). Lineage (NCBI taxonomy): Eukaryota > Viridiplantae > Streptophyta > Magnoliopsida > Alismatales > Araceae > Colocasia > Colocasia esculenta. The sequence continues at coordinate 35,172 of JACBKR010002011.1, read as the reverse complement.
AGGATGGAAGGGTGAGCGAACTAGCTCAGTAGGATTTACATCTTAATATTGTGCGGGCACTAATATACGTGATTAACATTTTAATTAGGCAAGATATGAACATGTACATGATGACAATGCATGCAATACTAACAGATTGAGTAGCAGAGTAGAACGGATATCATTTCAGATCAAATGTCGAGTTGCATATACAATAAAAGATATTCAAGAGTAGAATCGTATCAAAAGAGATTGGCCATATTCAAACAGATCTCATGTGTTCACACGAACAGACGTATCATATCATGTCAAGTCAAACTTATCATATCAAACAAAGGCACATTTTCACGAATCTTGCTTGTTTGTTGTGCTATGCCAAGCACCAAGAGTCCATACTCCCGTGGTTTAATAAGTACGTTAGGGCGCTCCTCCCCAGGACCAAACAGGGCCCCTATTGCACAGGCATTGGTCAAATGGACCGAAGTCCCATATTGTGCCGAACAAACATATCATATTATGGGCACATGTTGGGTTGAATGCCTAATTCATATCATTTCCCTTCTATTTTGATGATGACAAGAAGTGCTCTTAAAGCAATTTAATTGAAACATGTCAAAAAATATCATACCTGAAATTCATGATGATAAAGTTTTCTTTAATCCACATTCATCATTTATGGTCATGATAAATCATTTAACTAATGATATATGTGTTTATTTTTCAGGTACTAACATTTTATGCAAAAGATGTGTCGACACACCCATCAATGGTGTCGACACATCAACACAGATTCAAAGGGAAAATGTGTAAAATGTCAAGAGTGTGTCGACACATGTCAAGAGTGTGTCGACACGAGTGACAGTTTTCCAGAGATCAAGGGTACCCAGGTCGACACACCCCACGGCAGGTCGACACTAGACCCAGTTCCCAGAACAGCAGTTTGAAGAATTGGGACAGCAGGTCGACACACTCAAGAGCAGGTCGACACGGACCCTTCTCCCAGAACAGACTTTCTATCTTTGGGACAGTGTGTCGACACAACCACCAGGGCAGGTCGACACACTACGGAAACTTTTCATCCTAAGAGCGGATGGCTGCCACGTGTCCTTCTAGGGCGATAAGGATCCTCCTAGGGAAGCGTGCCCTTGTACTCCAAAAGGGTATCTTGGAATCCTAAGGGTATAAAAGGTCCCTTTTGGCTCCCTTCATGGTGAGACACCCAACCAACCTCTTAGAGCCTCCTGAAAAATTCCTGCAGCCATAAGAGTCGTGTCTCTCTCCTCTGCCTTCCTGGGTCTCCTGAAGACCTCTCTCACCAATTCAAGGTGTGAGAATTGTGGTTTGATCTTTAAAGAAGCCTCTGAAGCATCTCAAGGAAGCAGATCAGGTAGAAGCCATCATTGGAGAAGAATTCAAGGAAGGTCCAACCTCCCAGATTGCAGAGCATCGTCTTGGACCTCATGTTTACAAGCTTCTCCCAATCCAAGCTTCTACAAGGGAGTACACTTGAAGAACGAAGCCATTCAATACATTTTACTTTACTTCTGTTCTTCTGAGATATCTCTGAGATTATGCAAGTGCTTCTGCATAACTCTCATTAGTGTTCTCAAATTTCGACTAGATCTGTTGCTAGGAGATCTTGTCTTAAGTTGGTGTCTAGCAAGTCTATGTGTGAGCCTTGTGCTCAGTTTGTTGTGAGCCGGGTGCTCAGTGTTGAGTTGTCAAACTCAAGTGTGAGTTGAGCAGTCTTGCTCAGTTGTTCTAGAGTAGTCTTGCTCTAGAAGTGGTGTGAGTTGTAAGCTCTTCAGCGTTGGAGTTGTCAGGCTCCAGTGGGTGTGTTACCCAGTTGCGTTAGTGAATCCTCACGGGTTGTGAGGGGTGGATGTAGGAATCACATGGGTGATTCCGAACCACCTAAAAATCCTTGTGCATTTGTCTTCTGTGGTTTGATTGATTTATTCGATAGATGTTTGCATAGGATTCGTTTTAATTCACTTAATCAACTTGCTTCTCATCCAAGTTCTTCAACTCACTCAAATCTAATCAGATCTGTAGGTTTTCACTGATAATATTGCCTCTGATTCTAGATAGTATTCAAATTTCTTAAGCTTCCGCAAAAGTGGCTAAGATCTATTCATCCCCCCCCTTCTAGATCTTTCCATACATTAATCTCGATCCTTCAATTGGTATCAGAGCGGGTTTACATCGATCTGATTTGAACTGAGCAGCTTTTGTTTCTGAGTATTGAGTGTTTGTTTGTTTGTTTATCTGTCTGTTTGTTTGCTTGCTTGCTCAACTACTTCTCTTTGCATTACCTAAGTGTCATGGACTCAAAGGGTTTCATAGCTGAGGGCCATTCCATAAATAGGCCACCATTCTTAATGGTTTGGACTATTCTTATTGGAAGAACAGAATGCAAGTATCTTAAGGGCCAGAACTATGAGATCTGGAAGTAGTTGAGGCTGGTCCCTATGAAAACCAGGGTGAGGAAGAAACCTGGACGAGGGAACAATAAGGAGAGCGACATTGAATTACAGTGCCATGAATATGATTCAATGTGTGTTCATCCCAAGGAGTATTCGAGAATCTCTATGTGCAAATCTGCCAAGAAATGTGGGATAAACTCGAATTACTCTATGAGGGAACATCTCAGGTCAAGGAGACCAAGGCAAATATTTTAGTTTCAGAATATGAACTTTTTATGATGAAATCTAATGAATCTATTTCTGAAATGTTTGCCAGATTCATGGTGATAGTCAATGGACTCAAGGCTTTGGGTAAGGAGTATACTGATGCAGACTTGGTAAGAAAAATCTTGCGTTCACTCTCTTCAATTTGGCATACAAAGGCCACTGTCGTTGAAGATTCAAAAGATCTATCCAAAATCTCTTTGGATGAATTGATTGGATCTTTAATGACATATGAAATCAACTTAAAAAGAAATGAAGAACACTTAATTAAGACCAAGCCTATGGCACTCAAAGCCTCTTCAAGCAACAAAGATAAAAATAAGGATATAAAACAAGTTCTGAGATCTGAGTCAAATGAGGATGAGATTGCCCTCATGACCAGACAATTCAGGAAATTCTTGAAATATAGGAAAGGGAAAATGTCTGGGAAAAAGAGATTTCCCCCAGGTAAGAAAAATATTTCCTCTTCCAATTTCAATAAGAATCATAAACCTGATGAGAATGTTATCTGTTACAGGTGCAACAAGCCAGGACACATGAAGGGAGAGTGTCCTGAGAACAAAAAGAAAAGCACAAAAGATTCCAGAAATACAAGAAGCCCAAGGCCATGGTAGCCACTTGGTCTGATGAAGACACAAGTGAGGAAGAAGAAGAGAGAAGTCCTCAAGCTCAGAGAGTGAGGAAGTTTGCTTCATGGCCAACAACACAGATGGAAAGGTAAATACCTCCTTTGAAGATTATAGTGTTGAAGATTGGCAAGATGTGTATGCAGAATTGGTAGAAAAATACTCTGAAATGAGAAAAGAAAACAACACATCAAAAAGAAGAAATTGAAAATCTTTACCATAACCAATCTTCAAACAATAGAACCGTGAACTGGAATCTGAAGTAACAGAATTGCTTGAGGAAAAAGAAAATTTACTGAACCTAATTGATAATTTAAACTTTGCTTCTCAGAGGGCCTCCCAAGAATTCAGAAATGTAAATGAAAAGCTGGAAATTGAAAAACAAGAAAAACAACAGAAAATTGAAGAAATTGAAATCTTAAAAACCAGCTAAGGAAAAGGAGAAGGTTATCCAAACCTTTACAAAAGGCCAAGATAACTTAGAGGCATTGCTAGGATCCAACATGACAACCACATCTCATGGTTTGGGATTCAACAAAAAGAATCAACAAAAGATAAATCTGGTGAGAAAAAGGGAAAAGCACCATTAATCAACTTTGTTAAAGGTCCAAATCTGGAAAACACTGAATTCCAACAAACAGCAAACAAAAACCCAAACAAAAGCCCAAACAAAACTCAAAACAAATCAAAAATTCAAAACAAAAAGAAGACTGTCAGGTCGACACAGTCCCTGACAGGTCGACCTGTTCAACACCAAAAACCATAATCAACTCAACTAAAAATTCATATAAAAATCTGAGAAATAAGAAAAAAGAGAAAAGAAATGATCCATGAAAAACCTTGGACCTCCAAGACAGCTCCTCAGAAAATTGGACTAATCTTGGAACCAATGGTATGAAAATCCCTGTTGGTATTATCCTCAATACCCTTATCCAAATTCTGGATGTACCAGCACAATCCATGGATTCCACCTCCTTCTGTGAACTCAAATTGTCAAATGAAAAACTCCCCTCCTACCAAAAATAAAGATCTTGGTGCTTCATTCCTAAAAGAAAGAACAAACAGAAAAAGGCTGAAACCACCAAAGTAACAAAACAAAAGTCAAAAACAAATCAAATTTGGGTGAGAAAGGATTTGATGTATTTGTTAAATCATTCTGATGGTCCCAACTCTGGTTGGGTACCAAAATCTTCTCTCCACTGATCTTGTTGCAGGAAAGTCGTGCACCCAACACAAATGTATGGTTTCTTGACAGTGGGTGTTCACGACATATGACTGGAGATAGAGCCAAATTCTCATTCCTGCTTGAAAAGGAGGGAGGGTCAGTCACCTTTGGAGGTAAAAATAAGGAAAGATCATTGGATCTGGGAAAAACAAGATAATGAAGAGGATGACCTTATTGTGGACTCTTCACCAACTGTTGAGGAGTCTGAAATCATTGAAGAGAACCTGAAACACATCATCCAAGTGGCTCAGGTAACATTGTCCCAGAAATGGGCACTTCTCAACAGGTAATTTCTGAACTCGTTTTCTAAGAGATCACCCATTAGACAGTGTAGTTGGCAATCTAAATGATAGAGTTAGGACCAGATCATCCTTTTTACAAAACATTGAAGAAGACTCACTAGCTCTAATTTCCCAAATTGAACCAAGTCAATTGATGAAGCCTTATCCAGCTCTGATTGGATTGATGCTATGCATGATGAGCTTCATCAATTCGAAAGAAATCAAGTATGGGAATTAGTACCTAGACCTAGTAACAAGTGGTGATTGGTACTAGATGGGTTTTCAGAAATAAATTGAATGAATCTGGTCAGGTAATTAGAAACAAAGCTAGGCTAGTTGCAAAGGGGTATAACCAAGAATTTGGAATTGACTTTGAAGAATCTTATGCCCCTGTAGCTAGACTAGAAGCTGTAAGAATTTTCCTTGCTTTTGCATCCTCCATGAAATTAAAGTCTATCAAATGGATGTCAAAAGTGCTTTTCTAAATGGATATATAAAGGAAAATGTTTTTGTTGAACAACCTCCTGGATTTGAAAATGAAAAATATCCTAACCATGTTTTCAAGCTTAATAAAGCACTCTATGGTCTTAAACAAGCTCCAAGAGCTTGGTATGATCGTTTGAGTTCCTTTTTACTTGAAAAAGGATATTCTAGAGGTAATGTTGATCAAACATTGTTCCAAAAACAGTAAAAAATCAAATAATGTGGTCCAAATTTATGTTGATGACATAATTTTTGGCTCCCCAATAAAGGTCTTTGCACTGAATTTTCAAATCAAATGAAGAATGAATTTGAGATGAGCTTAATGGGAGATTTAACATTCTTTTTGGGATTGCAGGTTAACCAAACAAAGAAGGAATCTTCATCAGTCAAACCAAATATGTCAAGGAGCTACTGAAAAGGTTTGACTATCAGAACCTTAAACATTCAAGCACACCCATTGCAATAAATGCTAAACTAGAAGAAGATCCATCTGGTAAGTCAGTAGATCCAAAGACCTACAGAGGTATGATTGGCTCTCTGCTCTACCTTACTACTTCTAGACCTGACATTCAGTTTGTGTATGCTTATGTGCAAGATTCCAATCAAATCCTAAAGAAAGTCATATGCTTGCTGTAAAAAGAATTTTTAAATACCTTGTTGGAACATGTGACTTAGGAATTTGGTATCCTGCTGGTTGCAAGTTAGAATTGTTTGCCTATTGTGATGCTGATTATGCTGGTGTAAGTTAGATAGAAAAAGTACAAGTGGCTTGTGTCTATTTCTAGGTGGGTGCTTATCTCTTGGGCTTCTAAAAAGCAACATTCAGTGGCTCTGTCAACAGCAGAAGTGAATATGTTGCAGCAGGTAGATGTGGAACTCAGATTCTCTTGGGTGAAACATCAACTTCTGGACTACAACCAAGATTTAGGGTGTGTACCCATCCTATGTGATAACACAAGTGCAATCAACCTTTCTAAAAATCCCATTCAGCACTCCAGAACAAAACACATTGAAATTAGGCATCATTCTTGAGAGATGAGGTTGCAAAGAAATCCTTTGAACTCCATTTTATTGAAACTGAAAAACAAATTGCAGACATATTCACTAAACCCCTTTCTGAAAACAGATTTTCATCCTTAAGAAAGAACTTGTCTTTGTAGACATCCTCTTGATTTCTCTCAAGGTTTGGGTTGAGTGTAATGCATTGTCTAAGGGGGAGTTCTGTGCATTTCATAATCTTTGCCTCCTCAAATTACACTGTTCATATCACTCTCATTTTCAATTCTATTTTTTGTACAATAATTCTCCACTTTTGATTGTGTTGAAACTTCTTGGTATATCAAATAGTGATTTGAAGAAGGACAAGTTATGCTTGTCTGGACACTTTCACTATGCGTGAGAACATATCTCCGCCAAGTACTAAGAAGTTAATATGCAATAATTGAGGGGGAGCTTTTATTGTTCAAAGAGAAATTCTTTTCTGATTTCAAAACTTGCACAGTTTCAACTTCCACTTCTTTTTGCTAATGAATTCTTCAACTCTTATTGTATTGAAATCTCTTGGTATATCAAATGGTGACCTGGAGAAGGACAAGTTATGCTTGTCTGGACACTTTCACTATGCGAGAGTATGTGTCTCCGCCAAGTACCAAGAAATGGATATACAGTTGTTGAGGGGGAGTCTTTGTTATCCAAGAAGAAAATTCTCTTCTGATTTCAAAAAAAAAAAAAAAAAAATTGCATATCTTTATTTTGATGACAAATGGTTGAAATCATCATCTCAGGGGGAGCTAGAAAATTCAAGTCATTTCTTTTGCAAAATTCAACACCCTTCTTGCATTTCATCAATTCCTTACATGATGTCCTCATTCTACAGTCTAGAGTCTCAAAATGAACCTTGAGTGATACATTATATTTTTACTAATCAACTTTTCACTATGTCTCTCAATCCACAGAATTCAGATCTCTTCCTAAACTAAATTACAATTTGTGTCTTGAACTTAAAACATTTCCTTGTTTGCAACTGATGACTGGATGTATTTGTTCTATCTCACAAACTCTCCAAAATCTTGTAAAAATCCAACAGAGCAATGGCATCTGTGCTGAGAAACTGCACACCTTCACAATGAATGAAGTGCCATGCATGTCATGAGGCATTATTGCTAACTCTGTTCAAGGGGATCAAAATTGAAAATAAATTCAACTCTAAGCAAAATGTGCTATACTTTTTGATGATGACTGAGTAACTGGAAATATTGGCGTCTACAAAACGTATATTTTCATGTCAAAAGGTCATCATTTACCCCTTTGAGACTTGACAATGACTAAATCTTAAGTATCCAGGGACTATGGTGTGTAAAAAGCACTAGTACTTGAGTGAAAGAGATTCATATCATTTGATAGTTGTTAAAAGAACAAAAATATGAAAATTATTGGAGATTTTGTTAGAAAGAATCATCTTCTTCCTTCATCAAGTTGTTCTTTAAGTTTGTGTTTTATTTCAACAAAATTGTCTTTGGTCTAGATGACATCTTTAATTCTTGAAAATTGAGAAACATGGTAGTTCTGAGTTGATTGTTAAATACATTATATCTCTCAATTTATCATTTTGTTGACCAAGTCTAGGAATGCTAATATCCTGTTAGGAAATTGCTTGAAAAAACTAGATTTGTGATGCATTTTTGCAAAATATATATAATGATTTTTTAAGCCCCTTAAAAATCCTTGAAATGATAATTCCTCTCATTCCTAATCATTCTAAAGATATTCCCAAATTTCTCAAAAATTTCCTCTTCAAAATTCAAATTTTCTTCAAGGCTGTGTCGACACACTATGTGTCCTGTGTCGACACACTCTCTGGGTCAGGTCGACACACCCTCTTCCTGTGTCGACACACCCTTGCCAGAACTTTTTTTTTTTCAGCCCGTTAGGGTTCACCTTAAACCCTTGTTGTTCCTGCGGGGCAGTGTACCACTGCTTCTCTATTTGGGAGTCAGGTCGACCCGATGGCCTCACTTCCACTTCTTTCCGGCAAGAAAACCTCTCCAGCTTCTCTCAAGCTCTCATCCCCCCTTCCATCATCTCTCTGCTCCTCCACTTCCATCTCCTCTCTGAAATTCCACTCCTCCTGCACCATGGTCCGCAAGCTTGGTCCCCGCCGTGGCGCAAGGTCTAAGGCCTCCTCAAGGCCGGTTCCGGCAACCACCGCCGATGCCCAGATGGAAAGAAGAACCAAGCGCGAAAGAAATGATCCTACAGATCTTCCAGGATCTTCTTCTGCACCTCTCAGAGCTTCAAAGAGAGGTAGGACCTCCACTACTGGCAGAGGTAGACAGGTTTCAAACCCTAGACCAGAGATTTCGGGGGATTCTCTGACCATCCTGAGGAATCATCTTCCTCCTCCTCTCTGACTCTAAAGAGGACATTCCCTCAGATCAGTGAGTGCTGCCAAACTGATTTTGAAGCCTAGAATTCTTGACCTTTCTGACACCCAATTAGCAGACTCTCTCCCTGAAATTCAAACTTATTTCTCCTTTCAATCTTGGATACCTTTATTCTGAATTTCAAGTATGCTATCCAAGGTTAGTTAGAGAGTTCTACAAGAACCTCACCTGCACAGAAGAAGGTTTTGAATCCAAAGTCAAGGGGATAGATATAGTCATGCCAACTTCAGTAGCTGCCTCCATTTTCAAAGTACCAGATGAAGGGGCAGACTACCATGAATTTGAATTTGATTTACATGAAGCCTACTCCATGTTGACAGGCCATCCTGCAGATCCATCAGATCCCAAACAAACCTATGTGACAAGGTTTAATGCCAACTCATTTCCACCTGTATTAAGGGTAATTCACCACATCTTGACAACCATAGTTACCCCTCAAGGTGGTGGGAGGGATAGACTGACAGATATCCAGAGATTCATACTCTATTGCATGGTCAAAGATATCAAGGTCAACCTTCATGTGATTCTTTATCAAATCATTTCTGAAACTACAAGAACAGACTTAAAGAGATCACTCCCTTATGGAGCACATCTGACCTCAGTGTTCAAGCACTTTGGTGTGCCATTGGAATCTGAAAAATCCCAATCCATTCCCAAGTCAAATATCTATACATTCAAGAATATCCAGAAGTTCATGGGATTTAGATTAGAGGGAAATCAAATTAGAAGAGGACCAGCTGTGGATGAGGCTCCTCCAGTTCAAGAGGAACAGCCTCAAGATCAAGGGGAACAGCCCCAACCTCAGGAGGATCAACCTCAGGCTCAAGGGGATCAGCCCCAGGTACAAGAGGAACAGCCTCCAGCTGAAGGGGATCAGCCCCTAAGTCATGAGGATCATCCTCAAGTTGCTAATGAAGGTGACAGTCCTTACCATGCTCCTCTCTCACCTCAGCTTCCTCATTTTTCTCCACAACCCTCATTCCAACCATCCACATCTTCTGGTGGGCCTCCTGTTCCACCAGACTTGATATCTTTCCTAAATGACAAATTTGAATCCTTCAACTCCTCACTTCAATCGATGTCCACATCTTTTGAGCTACGGATTCAAAGACTGGAAAACACAGTATCTGCCAAATTTATTGAGCAGAAGGCAGCTTCAGATCATGCAGCTCAAAGGTTCAATAGGTTGATTGGCACAATGGCAGATGCCTCTCTAAAGCTAAAAGACCATCAACTCAAGTTGGAGACAGTTCTTCAGGGAATATTGGCAAATTCCCAAGCAGATGTCTTCAACACCAACCAAACATTACATGAGATTTCCAGCACCAGATTGTCATTTGCTCATTTTGTGGATGATTTGGAAAGTATAAGAAACTTCAATGAGCACATTGACAAGCAGCTTACAGATTTGACCAAGGAGTTCAAGATAATGCAAAGACCTGGTTGGTCAGCTGGTCATCTAGCTCTCAAGCTGTTTCCGATGAATTGAAAAGCACTCAGAACACCTTGATAGAGCATTCTGATAGAATGGAGCATTATCTTCACACTCGACTGACAACTATCCATGAACAGATAAAGTCAAGCATGAAGTCAATGGATAAAAGATTGTCAGATATTGAGATGCTTCTAGCTCCAATCCTCCTCCTCCTCCATCTTCTACCTAATGTATTTTTTTGATAATGTCAAAGGGGGAGAAGAATGATTGTAATGATCTTTGATCTTTTGAATGAAATGAAATGGTTGTTTGGCTTCAATACAATTTTTTGTCTTTGTGTGTGTATACTTGTTCAAATGTTGACTTGTGTGCACAAAACTTCTAATTTCAAGTAACATTGTATCTCACAATAATATCATCAATTGTTACTGAACAATATCAAAAGGACATTGACAAGTATGAACAAAAAGAAAAACAAAAACTAATCAATAAAATTGCTTAAAAATTCACACTTCATCAAAACCACATTCAAATATGGATTTAATGTTGCCATCATCAAAAAGGGGGAGATTGTTGGGTTGAATGCCTAATTCATATCATTTCCCTTCTATTTTGATGATGACAAGAAGTGCTCTTAAAGCAATTTAATTGAAACATGTCAAAAAATATCATACCTGAAATTCATGATTGATAAAGTTTTCTTTAATCCACATTCATCATTTATGGTCATGATAAATCATTTAACTAATGATATATGTGTTTATTTTTCAGGTACTAACATTTTATGCAAAAGATGTGTCGACACACCCATCAATGGTGTCGACACATCAACACAGATTCAAAGGGAAAATGTGTAAAAATGTCAAGAGTGTGTCGACACATGTCAAGAGTGTGTCGACACGAGTGACAGTTTTCCAGAGATCAAGGGTACCCAGGTCGACACACTCCCACGGAAGGTCGACACTAGACCCAGTTCCCAGAACAGCCAGTTTGAAGAATTGGGACAGCAGGTCGACACACTCAAGAGCAGGTCGACACGGGACCCTTCTCCCAGAACAGACTTTTCTATCTTTGGGACAGTGTGTCGACACAACCACCAGGGCAGGTCGACACACTACGGAAACTTTTCATCCTAAGAGCGGATGGCTGCCACGTGTCCTTCTAGGGCGATAAGGATCCTCCTAGGGAAGCGTGCCCTTGTACTCCAAAAGGGTATCTTTGGAATCCTAAGGGTATAAAAGGTCCTTTTGGCCTCCCTTCATGGTGAGACACCCAACCAACCTCTTAGAGCCTCCTGAAAAATTCCTGCAGCCATAAGAGTTCGTGTCTCTCTCCTCTGCCTTCCTGGAGTCTCCTGAAGACCTCTTCTCACCAATTCAAGGTGTGAGAATTGTGGTTTGATCTTTAAAGAAGCCTCTGAAGCATCTCAAGGAAGCAGATCAGGTAGAAGCCATCATTGGAGAAGAATTCAAGGAAGGTCCAACCTCCCAGATTGCAGAGCATCGTCTTGGACCTCATGTTTACAAGCTTCTTCCCAATCCAAGCTTCTACAAGGGAGTACACTTGAAGAACGAAGCCATTCAATACATTTACTTTACTTCTGTTCTTCTGAGATATCTCTTGAGATTATGCAAGTGCTTCTGCATAACTCTCATTAGTGTTCTCAATTTCGACTAGATCTGTTGCTAGGAGATCTTGTCTTAAGTTGGTGTCTAGCAAGTCTATGTGTGAGCCTTGTGCTCAGTTTGTTGTGAGCCGGTGTGCTCAGTGTTGAGTTGTCAAACTCAAGTGTGAGTTGAGCAGTCTTGCTCAGTTGTTCTAGAGTAGTCTTGCTCTAGAAGTGGTGTGAGTTGTAAGCTCTTCAGCGTTGGAGTTGTCAGGCTCCAGTGGGTGTGTTACCCAGTTGCGTTAGTGAATCCTCACGGGTTGTGAGGGGTGGATGTAGGAATCACATGGGTGATTTCCGAACCACCTAAAAATCCTTGTGCATTTGTCTTCTGTGGTTTGATTGATTTATTCGATAGATGTTTGCATAGGATTCGTTTTTAATTCACTTAATCAACTTGCTTCTCATCCAAGTTCTTCAACTCACTCAAATCTAATCAGATCTGTAGGTTTTCACTGGTAATATTGCCTCTGATTCTAGATAGTATTCAAATTTCTTAAGCTTCCGCAAAAGTGGCTAAGATCTATTCATCCCCCCCCTTCTAGATCTTTTCCATACATTAATCTCGATCCTTCAGCACATAGTTTCAATGACAAGCTCATAGTAAAAGGAACATGATCATTCATAGAGTCAAGGTATGACAAATAGCTCAAGAGAACAAAAGGCAGTATAATGACGTATCATGTTTCATAATCCATTAATGTCTTGACATGAGGATGACTAATGACAGATCGTATGCAGAACATGTGCTCTCTATCTGCAGGATACTTCATGGTACAACCAGCTCGGCCTCTATGTGGAAATCCATAGAGAGCGGAGACTTATGGAGGTCTTAAGGAAAAGGTCGCTAGTCTACCAATTCAGAATAACCAGCAGAGAGCTCCCAATTCCCTAAGGAGGGTGTGCCTATTCGTGCAAATGTGTAATTGACGAGTCACGGATCTAGCATGTATGCATATGGACAAATAATTAATGGAACACCGGAAGCATGTAACTATTGAAACTCATATGCAATTCATGATATTAAGTTCACTAACAAGTCCATACTAACATGTATTCCTCCCCACATTCATATCATCTTCTTATCATATCAATTGGCAACAGGAAGATCACAAGATAATCCAATGAACATAAGGACAATCAAAATTACACATTAGAATCATATTCATATCATTACCATTATTCAATGTGTTGATTTCTTTTAGGTCCATGCATACTATATAACATCATGCACATGCTAGTAGACATCATGTAATGATCAGACCCAAGACATGCAATATTTTGCAAGGTAGTGTCGACAACACCCCTACTGGTGTCGACACAATGCTTCAAACACAAGGCAAAATAATGCAGAACTGGTCAAGTAGTGTCGACATTAGATCAAGTAGTGTCAACACTAGAGACAGCTCCCAGAAAGCCCAGTCCACAGGTCTGTACAGGGTGTCGACACTAGACAAGTAGTGTCGACATAGATGTCAGGAACGGATGGGTGGAAGGATCAGATCTAGAAGGGGGGGTTGAATAGATCTAATGCCAATTAACTTGAAAGCTTAAGCAATTAAAAATTACTTCTAATCAGAGATCAAATCACCCAATTAATTTACTGATCTGAAGTGTGCTTTGGGTGTGTGAGCAAATCAATTAGTAGTGTGAACGAAATTCCTATGCATGCATCTAGCGAGACACAAAGGCAAACCACAAATCAAACCAATGCACATAGGATTTTTAGGTGGTTCGGAAATCACCTCCAGTGACTCCTACGTCCACCCCTCACACAGTGAGGCCACACTACTCAAAACCTTGAGTACAACTCACACTGGAGCACGACGACTCCAAACACCCTTGAGCACGATGACTCAAGAAACACCTGGAGCACGACGACTCCAAACACCCTTGAGCACGACGACTCAAGAAACACCTGGAGCACGACGACTCCAAACTGAGCACGACGGCTCAAACAACAACCGGAGTACGACGACTCCAAATTGAGCACGACGGCTCAAACACATAGTGAGTACGACGACTCACAACCAGAGCTCGACAGCTCAGAGAACAAAAGCTAGATCAAACACAAAAGAGATCAGATCCTCTAGCAATGATCTGATTCAAGACAGTTTCGTACATAGAAATTTGTACAGAACTTCATGCACAAATCTCATTGACGAAGTAAGGAAGAACAAACTCAGAAATAAAGCAAATAGATGTAGAAAGAGTGTTCTTCGATGAAGAGGCCTTGCAGATGCTTCAATTGAGGAGCCTTGATGGAAATCGATGGAGATTCTTCTCAATTGGCGATGCTCTGCTTTGATGGCATCTGAAATACCAGAAATTCTTCTTCTCCTGCGCCTCTTCAGTTGGATCTGCTCCCTTGCTTTGCACAGCAACCTTCTCTCCAGGGATTCCCCTTGATTCCCTTGTCCTTCCTCTTGAAAGGATGGCTTGAAGCTTCTGGAGATGGAGATAGATCTGGAAAGCCCCTTTCAGCCGCCAAAAAGGTTCTTCAGGAAGTGTATGGGCTCTCTTGCTTTGGGGTACAAGGAACATGGGTATTATAGCCCCATATGTCCATAAAGTGCCTTGGGGTGCATGGGCACGGAAACCTAGGTCAAATCCCCTAAATCCCAAGTAGCCACGTGTATAGAGAAATTCACGATTTTGACTTTCAGCCGGAGTGTGTCGACCTGCCCTGCTCTAGTGTCGACCTGCTGTCCCATTTCTGTAAAACTGTTCTGCTGGAAACTGGATCTAGTGTCGACCTGCCCTTCTCGAATCTGGGACTAGTGTCGACCTGCTTTGATCTAGTGTCGACCTGCCCTTCTAGAATCTGGGACTAGTGTCGACCTGCTTGATCTAGTGTCGACCTGCTTTGATCTAGTGTCGACACTACCAAGACAAAAATGTGTGAACCTGAATATTTAACACATATACCATTAGTACAAGATATTATCATTAAAATATGAGATATTAAACATCAAAAACATGTTGTTTAAGCATTATTGTGATATGTATATAAAATGTAAACATGTTCAACATATCATCATCAAAATCACAACATGTCACAATATCTCATCATTAAAATCACAATGTCATCATCAATATCACAATATGTCATCATCAAAATCAAGGTATGAGTGATGTTCATTGGATATCATTAAATTACAACTTTAGGAAGTTCCAAAACACACTCAACCCAACAATCTCCCCCTTTTTGATGATGACAAAACATATGCACAATCTCCCAATATCTTGACTCCCTTGACTGCAATAATTCCCCCCTTGACCATATACACACTTTGACCTTTCTCCTTTAAAGAACTTTCTCCCCCTTTGAAGGCCTTTTCTCCCCCTTTTTGATGTGCCCTTTTAGGCCTTTTCTCCCCCTTTTTGATGTGCCCTTTTCTCCCCCTTTTTGACAGCATCAAAAGGATAGACAAGAGAGAGAAACAAAAATGGTTGGAGACCAAGAGATGAAATGTGGGAAATGAATGTTCAGAAATGATCAAAATAAATGAGGCAAAATGATATTGACATATGAGAGACATTATTGTGTTTTGTTATTGTGCAACAAAGTTTAATCACAAAGACACACTCAACACAAAGAATAGCAAATTATAATGAGTGAATGTGGTTAAATAAAGATGCAAATGTGAAATAAAGTGACCTAATGAGTGAGCAGAAGTATTTAACAAGGATGTTAGGAGCTTTAAGTTTAACACAATGTGAATAATAGGTCTAAACACATTAAACATGAACTTAATTAAGGTCTTAAGCTTTTCTGTCCGTCTTTTTTGATTTTCCTTCAACTTTCACTAAGAAAGAATACAAGAATAAATTAGTTAAATCTCACTTTTCAGTGCAAGAAAATCACATTGATCAGATGCAAGACCTCCTGATTACTCAGTGGTTAACTTTCATTATCTTATACAGGTTGAAAATTTTGATTTCACTTTTGACGCGAAACAAATCACTTGTTAGGTGAAATGGCCCGGTTACTCAGTGGTTCAAGCATTTGCATTGCTCTGTTTGTATCTTTCCAGATTGATCATTTTTCTTTTGACATTTTATAGGAATATTTTTGCTTTGACCAGAAAAGTCATGACTATGAATTTAGAAAAAATTCTTAACATGTGGTAAAAATAAAGCATAAACATACATACACATGTGAAATATTAAAGCCACTCATGTGCCTATAATAGTGTTTTGCAAATCATTTTAAAAGCATTCAGTATTATGATTGCTTAACCTTGAAATGATACTGAATCTTTGAAATTAAACTAAATGCACAATGAGTTAGTTTCAATGTCTTAATTCTCTCATAAGAAAATAGCACAAGGACTCAAAATTCTGATGAATTTGGGGTTCAAGATAGACAAGTAAGGTCAAGAGATATGACAATGACTCCCCCTCAACAATTGCATACAAGACTCTTGATACTTGGCGGAGAAATAGAAATATACCATGCATATTGAAAGTGTCCAGACAAGCCTGACTTGTCTTTCTTCAAATCACCATTTGATATACCAAGAATGTCAATGCAATGTGAGAGTGAGGAATTTATGAGCAAGAATATTTGTCAACAAACTGAATGGGAGTTGATGATGAATCAGATATGACAGAATATTTCTCCAGCAAATTTCTCCAGCATTTCACTCAAAGATTCTTTCGAATTCGCTCCCCCATAAGAATGCATGATATGAAATGATCATTTAAGCAATTCAGATTTATTCATTCCAAGAAATTTGCCAGAAAGAGTATGAACAAGATCAAGCATATATCAACATGACAATTTATTGAAGGAGAAGAATTTTGCAAAGACTCAAAATAAAGTTTTTGAGATTTTCATTTTACTTGATGACCTTTATGCAGAAAAGACTATTGATACTTGGCGGAGAATGTTTCTCACACATGATGATAGTTTCCAGACAAGCCTAACTTGTCCTTTCACATTTCACCATTGATATACCACATAGTCACTGCAAAAATAGTCAATTACACTTTATTTATAGCATGAAATTCATTGCATTTATTGAAAAACATTGCACTTTTTCAAATTTACTCTCCCTTAATATGTGCATGGAATGAAAAAGTTAGCAAGCAATTCACACATGATTATGAGCACAATTAGCTTTAAGCATAACATGACTTTTGGTACTGGTCGGAGTATTTTACTCACGCATAATGATAGTTTCCAAACAAGCATAACTTGTTTTTCCACATGTCATCATTTGATATACCAGAAGTCAAAGCAGTTAGTATGCACACAGACTCATGGAACAGTTAAGCATGCATGATAACACAAACATGATTCCAATTGTTATGACACAAAGTTCATTGTTGGGAGTGCATTGAAACACATTTCTCATTTTCAAGTAGACATTAACATTCGTTTCAATTCAGGCAATTCAAAATTGAAATAATAAAGAAGTTTTACCTGAATGTTTTCATTTCTTTTTCAAAGATTTTACCTATGTTCTCCAATCATTTCTAGCCTTGCACGCCAATATCTTGAATCCATTTACAGTGTATGGCTGCAAGACTTCTCAGCTTGCTGATCAAGCTGTTTTGGGACCCACACTTGTTTGGGTCTGCAATGAAATCAATGTTAGATTGCAACAAAGATTTCTGAATCCAAGATGCTTTTAATTTTTGTATAGATGCATTTCTTTCATTGATAGAACTATGAGCAGAATTAGTTCCAGATTTTCTTTTTGCCTTGATCAATGCATCTATGTTTTCATGAAGTTTTCTATTTTTTGGATTTTTAATATAGCAGAAACAAAATGATTTTGTGCAACATTTCTATGCCTATACACATGGAATTTCTGAACATTTTCAGTATGAACATGATGTTTATTCCTATGTGTATGAGCATGTGTATTAGACTGGAATTTGAGCATGCACAACAAAATCATTTCTGTACCAACAGTCCCTAGAAATATGACCAATTTTATGACAATGAAAGCATTGGACTGATTTGGCATGTTTATTGAAATTTTGATTTCTATTCCAGCAATGTTTGGCAAGATGACCAAGTTTATTACAATTAAAGCAAATGAGAGCATTTTTTACCTGGTACTTACCTTGGCATGTATGCATTTGCTGAAATCTCCTTTTCATGTGAGGAGGCTTACCATGAGGAGAAGGGGTACCTTTTGGCTCTTGGCATGATGTGAATTTTGAATTGCCTTGGAGCCCTTTGGACTGATGGAGGAAGTAGATGATTTTTGACAGTAGCATTCTCCTTTTTCTCTTTCTGTTTCTGAACAAGAACTTTCACTAGTTTTCCATTAGAGATATCAGGGTTCTTGTTCACAGCAGATTTAACAAATGTTATTGTCTTTCTTTTCATTTTTCTTAGTTTTAACAAAAGCAAGACTTGTGTTCTTCAATTCATTATGAATCTTCTGTTTTTCAGCTTTTAATGCAACAACTTCTTTTTCTGAAGTTTGAAGCTTGTTTAGCATGACATCCAAACCATTTTTCATCTTGTTCTTTTCATTTTAAATTGAGCAATTTTTTTTCCAAGTCAGAAATTTTATTACTCAAATTGCTACATTCATTCTCCAATGGTCTGTCATGGAACAAACCTTCAATCTTCTTTTTAAGTGACAATTTTCTTCAACAAGTTGTTTGCATCTCTCATTTATTTGATGATCATGAGCCATGTTAGAAATCTGTTTGTTTAATTGATCATTATCAAATTGGAAGTTTTCATTGAGATCAATCAATTTTCCATTTTCATCTTCCAGATCAATGACTTTTGATTTCAATAGCTCATGATTTTCTTTCAATCCATTCAGTTAGTTTCACAGATTTGGACTTCATCTTCCAAATTTCTTTCTCAGAATTTAATTTTTCAACTTCAATTTTCAAATTCTCATTTCTTGTGAAAGATCTTTATCATTGTTTTGGAGCAATTCAAGTGTCTTTGTTAAATTTTCAATTTCTTTATGACAATGTTTTAAAGTCATTTTCAAGTCTTTATTCTTAGTGTGTTCAGTACATTAAGATTTTGTATCTTCTCACAGAACTCAACCAATTCAGCATAAGACATGCCTTCATCTGCATCAGAATCAGAATTAGAATTCATAATGGATCTGGATTGATTTACCTGATCTTGTAGACCCATTTGAACTCTTGTTTTCTGGAGAGGATGCAGAAAGCTCTGAACTTTTGGAATGTGCAGTTAGAGCCAAAGTCTTTTGAATTGTTGATTTCTGGATTCATTGAAGCTCTTCTTTGCCATTAAGTGCTTGTGAATTTCTTTGCTCCTTTTCTTTGTGAGTCCTTTCCATCACTGCTGTTGGCCATGAAGCATAACTCCTCATTTGCTGAACTTGAAGAGTTTCTTCATCATCCTCACTTTGGTCTTCATCTGACCAAGTTGCAATCATGGCTTTTGGCTTCTTCAATTGTTGTTCTTCTCATATTGTCCTTTTTGATCTCAGGACACTCACCTTCATGTGTCCTTTCTTGTTGTACCTGTAGCAATCAATATCTTCATAGTTTTTTGATTTCTGCTATCATTACAATTTGAAGAAGAAGCATTCCTTTTATTAGAAGAATATTGTTTCTTTTCATTGAATCTTCTTCTTCTTGATTTTAAAAATTTTCTGAATTGTCTAGTCATGATGTCAAGTTCATCTTCATTAAACTCAGACTCATCAGAACTTGATGTTTCTTGATTTTTCTCTTTGATGCTTGATGAAGCCTTAAGTGCTACTGGTTTAGCCTTAAGCATGTGTTCTTCATTTCTCTTCAGATTTATTTCATAAGTCATTAAAGATCCTATGAGTTCATCCAAGGAGATTTTGGATAAATCCTTAGAATCTTCAATCACTGTAGCCTTTGTGTGCCAAACAGATGATAGAGAGCGCAAACTTTTCTTACCAGATCAGCATCAGTGTATTCCTTACCTAATGCCTTCAGTCCATTGACAATTATCATAAACTAGCAAACATTTCAGAAATCGATTCATCAGATTTCATCATAAACAATTCATATTCAGAAACAAGTATGTTTGCTTTGATTTCCCTAACTTGAGATGTTCCCATACATCAATTCAAGTTTATCCCACATTTCTTTAGCAGATTTACACATGGATATTCTTGAATATTCTTTAGGGTGGACTACACACTGAAGCATGTTCATGGCACTATAATTAAGAGTAGCTTTCCTAATCTGCTCTCTAGTCCAATTTTCCTCATCTCCCTGATTTTCATAAGGACCCACTTCAACTATTCTCCAGATTTCATAGTTTTGAGCCCTAAGAAAAACTTGCATGCGATTTTTCCAGTATGAGTAATCAGACCCATCAAAATATGGTGGTCTATTAATGGAATGGCCTTCGGCTACAAATCCTCGAGAATCCATCAATTAGAATGAGATGGTGAAAGAGCAAGCAAACAATTCAAGCAATTAACACAGAGATCAAACAGAAGCAATCAAATCAGATCAGAGATAGACATTAACCCGCTCTGATACCAATTGTTAGGAACGGATGGGTGGAAGGATCAGATCTAGAAGGGGGGGTTGAATAGATCTAATGCCAATTAACGCGGAAGCTTAAGCAATTAAAAATTACTTCTAATCAGAGATCAAATCACTCAATTAATTTACTGATCTGAAGTGTGCTTTGGGTGTGTGAGCAAATCAATTAGTAGTGTGAACGAAATCCCTATGCATGCATCTAGCGAGACACAAAGGCAAACCACAAATCAAACCATGCACAGAGGATTTTTAGGTGGTTCGGAAATCACCTCCAGTGACTCCTACGTCCACCCCTCACACAGTGAGGCCACACTACTCAAAACCTTGAGTACAACTCACATTGGAGCACGACGACTCCAAACACCCTTGAGCACGACGACTCAAGAAACACTGGAGACGACGACTCCAAACACCCTTGAGCACGACGACTCAAGAACACCTAGAGCACGACGACTCCAAACTGAGCACGACGGCTCAAACAACAACCGGAGAACGACGACTCCAAATGAGCACGACGGCTCAAACACACAGTGAGTACGACGACTCACAAACCAGAGCTCGACGGCTCAGAGAACAAAAGCTAGATCAAACACAAAAGAGATCAGATCCTCTAGCAATGATCTGATTCAAGATAGTTTCGTACATAGAAATTTGTACAGAACTTCATGCACAAATCTCATTGACGAAGTAAGGAGAACAAACTCAGAATAAAGCAAATAGATGTAGAAAGAGTGTTCTTCGATGAAGAGGCCTTGCAGACGCTTCAATTGAGGAGCCTTGATGGAAATCGATGGAGATTCTTCTCAATTGGCGATGCTCTGCTTTGATGGCATCTGAAATGCCAGAAATCCTTCTTCTCCTGCGCCTCTTCAGTTGGATCTGCTCCCTTGCCTTGCACAGCAACCTTCTCTCCAGGGATTCCCCTGATTCTTGTCCTTCCTCTTGAAAGGATGGCTTGAAGCTTCTGGAGATGGAGACAGATCTGGAAAGCCCCTTTCAGCCGCCAAAAAGGTTCTTCAGGAAGTGTATGGGCTCTCTTGCTTTGGGGTACAAGGAACATGGGTATTTATAGCCCCATATGTCCATAAAGTGCCTTGAGGTGCATGGGCATGGAAACCTAGGTCAAATCCCCTAAATCCCAAGCAGCCACGTGTACAGAGAAATTCACGATTTTGACTTTCAGCCGAGTGTGTCGACCTGCCCGCTCTAGTGTCGACCTGCTGTCCCATTCTGCAAAACTGTTCTGCTGGAAACTGGATCTAGTGTCGACCTGCCCTGATAGTGTCGACCTGCCCTTCTGGAATCTGGGACTAGTGTCGACCTGCTTTGATCTCGACCTACTATATAAAATCATGACATGCTAGTAGACATCATGTAATGATCAGACCCAAGACATGCAAATTTTTACAAAGGTAGTGTCGACACACCCCTTACTGGTGTCGACACAATGCTTCAAAACACAGGCAAAATAATGCAGAACTGGTCAAGTAGTGCGACACTAGATCAAGTAGTGTCGACATAGAGACAGCTCCCATAAAACCTAGTCAACAGATCTGTACAGGGTGTCGACACTAGATCAAGTAGTGTCGACACTAGAGACCTTCCCAGAAAACCTGTTGTGCCAGTATGGGACAGTGTGTCACACTAGATCAAGTAGTGTCGACACTAGAGGCCTTCCCAGAACACCTTTGGGCTGATTTGGAAAACGTGTCGACACTAAATCAAGTAGTGTCGACACTAGAGGCCTCCCAGAAAAACGTATAGTCAAGTGTAACCCGAAACACACTCATGCAGCGATTACTTACCCTGCTTATAACTCTCTAACGAATGACATTTAGACAAAACGTTCAACGAGAAATATGACGAGAACAATAGTAGAAGAACTTTGATGTTTGGGGTTTGATCTAATTCGGTATCGAATCCCAAGAAAACACATGAAGAACATAAAGCTAAGTGCATCCCGAAATCGCAGTATCATGCAGTGACTCTCTTACCACACTTATAACTCTCTAACGATGGTCTTTTGGATAAAAATCCAACATAAAAGATGATCGTGACTACAAGCAGAAGAACTTTCATGAAGGAAGTTTAGTCTAATTCGGTCTTGAATCGTGTGTGCATGATATGAATAACGGGAAAAGCCCTAACTGTGCGCGACTTAGGGAAAACTACGATTACACAATGTATACTCCATGAAAATTAGTCAAACCAAGTGAAGATGAACCTAGACTCGATGGTCTACATGATGGTGTTGGTTTTCTTTAATCTTGGCCCGAGAACACCTACCTTTGAATGGTAATAACTCTCTGCAGATTTTTGGGTTGATGCAGAGCGAGGTTGAGGAAGAGCACATTTTCCCCAGCCGTCCTCTCTTCCCCAGCGCTCCAAACTTGTTGCTCACGACCCCAACTTGTTGCTAAACCATCCCCAAGAGTTTAAGGACGAGTTATTATAGACTTAGGGTGTATTACAAGTCCTAACGGGACTAGGAAAGGGGCTGCGAATTCTGTTCCTACTTTCCAAGAAATCTGGGATTCTCTCAACCAAAGGAGGTAGCAAAGGTTTAGGAAACCACCTCATAGGGTTGGGTCCGGTTTTGGCTTACCTTACATGGCTAATCACCCTAATTTTAACCCTAAATTGCCCTCCCTAATTATTGCATAATTACATACACGAATTTCTGGGTATTTCTTGTCCCAATTTTTATCCTTGGGCCAAATGTGCTCCATTGGCCCAATCTTGTTAATGGGTTATTAATACATAATGTTGTAAGTCTCTCCAACATGTTTATTTCATTTATGGTGGGTTATTTTTCCGTGTTAACAATTTTTGACTTAGTTTCCTAATTCGGGTAACTTGGTCACGTGTGACATATACTCGGCCAATCAGATTTTTCGTTGCACAAATTCCTTCGTGGAACGCTTAGGGATAAATATTAGAGTTGGTTTATAATTTTTATGGAATTTTCCGATGTTTTCTCACGTACGATAGTGGTACGTAAGTTCTATCATTCCGATAATACGGAAGTTATTATTTACTAATTTCATACTTGAATTTGTTCATGTGACATAAGTTGTCCATTGATCCGATTTCTTTTATGGACTATCCCTCATATTGTTTGGAGTCCACCATAAATTTCTCATTTAGTTTATGATCTCATTTTATGCACCTAATAATGGGTTGTCCAACTTATTTCCTAATTACTATAAGAAGTCATACTAACTCTTAAATATATCCCAATGACTTTTATTGACCCAAAATTCTTGACGGATCATTAGAGGATATTATTTGAAGTCCATCTATGATTTTTATTTAATTTTCTGATCATCTAAGTATGTGTGATAATGATTTCCTGACTTATCCCTGATTACGATACTCAGTCGCAAAACACCTTAAACTAGGACCATCGGATTTTCTTTGCACGAATTTCTCTATGGGTCATTAGGTGGTATTATTTAGAGTTGAACTACGTTTTTTTTTTATGAAATTTTCTAGTGGGTTTTTGTACGTACGATAACGACACGTACGTTTTTGCTATTTCACTAATATTGAATTTATCATTTTATTCATTTCATTTTTTTAATTACTAAATTTTCGAGGTGTTACATCTACTAACAATACTGCTGGTGGTACAAGTCTGTCACAACACCTTCTCAAGCCACACCAACAGTAAGTCCTGAAAAGAACTGTAAGGGAGTGAGTCTCAACAAGTCACTAGCTCAGTAGGGAACCACCAAAACAACACACAACGCAGAAGAACCTCGACCCCAACGGGTCTCACTGGCAACACCGGAAGCCAAACCATATCATGCTCACAACAAAGCATAATTAACAATACTAAACATAATTAACTCAGTTGCTGCAGATCTCGGAAAGACGAAGAGACAACAGCACCATTAGTCCACTCAATAACTGTAAAGCCTTGGCCACAAGCCTCACAGGCACACCATCCCAACAGCTGGTCGCCTAAGCTATAAGCCACACAGGCAAAGTATTGCCTAAGCTACTAGCTTCACTGGCAAGCCTCTAAACGTATGAGTAACAGGATTACTAACCAAGAGCTAATCCTTTATACTCTTAAATCATGATATATCGAATGTCACACTTATGAAACAGGACTGTCTTCCACGATGCCAATCCATCGCACACTAAAACATATTCGGAAACTTACCCAAGGAAGGGTAAAACATGACAAGTGGAAGGTCTCACCGCATGACCTCCACTTCACCACCTGAAAAGGCTAGTACTCAACGTACTATGAGAAACCAGTACCCTCAAAGAGTACAAGTACCTAACATCACAAGGTACCACCACGGAACACAAACACATCACAGAACACAAACACAACTGTGCCACCACGAGGGCACACCACAACCAATCAAACCATAACCAGTGAGTCTCCGCTCACTAACCACAATAACAACCGTGCCAACACCATGGCACACCTCAACGGGTAAAACTACAACTAACACACGTTACAACTGGTAGCAAAGCACGAGCCAGAAAGCACGACGCCACCAAACGGGACAGACTACTAGTCATGACGCTAGTATCCAACCCGGACAACACAGCACAAGAACTACCTCTCAGTCTCGCAGTCACGAACGTAAGGTCCAACTGCAGCTCCACAACACAAGTAAAGCCAAAGAACTATGGAGACCAACTAAACCACCACAACCTACAGGTCACACACCCTGTAGGCCCATGCCTGGCACGTTTAGAGACTCTGGCCTGAGCTCTCTAAAGTGAGGCACTGGTAACAGGACTAGCCAGGGCCCAGTACGTCTACTGGTGTCCGTAACCCCCAGCTACGAGCGCTCTACAAGTGACTAAACACAAACTCTCACAAGTCACTGTCCCACTGCCGTCTTTCCCTCAGCCAGACGATAACTCTCCCCGAGAGTGAGGGTGTCCAGGAAGACGACAAGACCTTAACGGTACCACTGTACCGGGACAAGCCCTGAGCACACTTACGTGTCTGGCTCTCCTAGGAACCTGGGGCACCCAAATGAAGAGGCATTCCGGAAAAGGCGCCAGACCAGCAAACTCAGCAATGCACAAACCACAATGTATACTTATATATTCTTTATTACAAACCAAAGTACAAATGTCAAGAATAGCTTAACCTCGGTCACCCTATGTTCTACAAACTACCTCACACCAATACACATGTAAACCACGATAACCATTTACAAACTGGCCTATCATTAGTCATCACATGGCCTCCTTGCTACATACATACCATATACACTAACTATACATTAACTCTAACTTACTTGCATTACCTTAATTAAACCATCTCTATTAGTCCATAAAGGACGTTGCAAGACTGAGGCTAGGTTCACACTTGAACCATCATTGCCTAGCCACTACGACAACCAGTGCATGTGCCATGCACAACACACACCCACACACGCGTAACACCACCACAATGGAGTATGTACCATGCACATCCTCAAACCACGTAAACACACACGAACTATTAAATGACATGCTTTAGAGGTGTTACAGGTGCCAAAGAACCTCACACCAAATAACACCACACGATTATGTAAACCACCTACTAACATGTGGGCAACTGCTCACAGAGTTTCACGGGTGTCAATGCACCTCACACCAAAGTTATGCACAATAAACGACGATAATCGGATAACCAAAACACCAAAAGCATGCAAAGCAGAACCCTTGGCTGTGATCACGACAGAGGCCATGACCGCCTTCTGATCGCGACGCCACAATATGTCGCGATAAGAAACCCTGTCGCGACGGGTCGGCTTGTCGCGACCTAATCGCGACAGCAGGATCCGTCTCCTTCTCAGGCGAAAACCCTAATCCGGGAACCATCTCCGGATTTTCCATGCAAACCACCCTGAATCCCGTTTCAACCCGGTTTTCATGCTCATTTCACCTCCTAGACATGGTATCTACTGTTTTTAAACCGATAAACAAACCAATATGCAATCCACGTAACAAATCAAGGTAGAACTCCCTACCTACACGAAGAACGCGCAATCCATGCATGGCGCGGCGTTTCCCCC
This sequence comes from Colocasia esculenta, assembly GCA_014218235.1. Lineage (NCBI taxonomy): Eukaryota > Viridiplantae > Streptophyta > Magnoliopsida > Alismatales > Araceae > Colocasia > Colocasia esculenta. The sequence continues at coordinate 8,816 of JACBKR010002011.1, read as the reverse complement.
ACTCCTCGCGACGTCCTCGTGTCGAGAGCGCGACGAGAACTCCGTCGAAACGCCAAATCGCCCAACAGAGCCGCAGCAACTTCTTCCCTGGTTGAGCAGAGCTTGTGAAAGCTCTGTTCGGCCAACCTGCTTAAAAAACGCACAGCGGTTGGGATCGCGACGTACCTTCCCGTCGCGACCTGATCGCGACGGACTAAGGCGTCACCTTCCCATTCTCGACGTCAGCAAGCTCCACTCCATGCGCGACATGCGGCGCACATGCAGACGTCGACCCCAGCGGTGGCAACCAGAACGCGACCCCTACTGCTGTCACGTTCAGAACGCGAACTACAGCCCCGTCGCGTTCACATCAGTGAACCAACGGGCACCACGGGCCTAACATGCCGGCCACTAAGCTCCACACAGCGCGCGGAAACCACAACCAAGGCCCAATGACCCCATTGGTCATGAGCACCATACCAAAACAGTAAATGCAGATTTGAACTACCACTAATCAATAATCTGCGAAGATTCGAAAAACGCGCTACGTTACATTACTATCACCTAAAAAGAATGTCGTCCTCGACATTCAAAACGAGCGACAATAAACAAAACTATCACCTAAAAAAAATAAAGCCATATGCAGAGCTTCTTCTGCATCTTTCTTTCAAACCATTGCTTACTTTCATACTTGCTCTGCCTTCCCTTTCTTTTTAATTTATTCTACACTACTTATTTTATGGATCCATTCTACCATTCCTTACCTTCAATTATAAGCGATTCTACCTTGCTATTAGCGCTTATCTCCGGGACTGAACCTATTTCCACATTTTACGAGCAATTCTACCTAGCCGATAGCGCTTTATCTGCTTGGGCTCGATCTATTTCCACATTTTTCCGGGTTATGTTTACAACATTTTTTGTAGGCCATTTTCTTGCTTAAATCCTTTCACTTACATTATTTAAGTTTTCAAATTTCTGATGTTATTTCACTATTTATTTATCACTTCTAACCATCATTTGGCTCAATTGCGCACAAGACTTAAAATTTCCTTTAATTACTTAAACTTCAGATAACTTATGAATATTAAATCTTGCACGCTTCCGCTGCGCCACTCTGATCATACTAAACCTTTCACCAAATATTTCATAAATTCTGGATTCCCTTAATTCATTAATAATTTATCTCACTTCAATTATACTTTCAACTAACTTTACATTTCTCTTATCATACATCAATATCACTTAATTGACTCCACTCATATTCTATCTTCGCTATATGTTTCACACTAAATTCTAAATCTTGGCATATATCAATATTGATATACTTTTCCCTTTATATATATATTCTTTACTTTAAACAATATTCTCTAATTGATTTAACAAACCCAATTCATATCTTTTCACATCTCCATTCTCATTACTACACATACCCGAAAATTTACTTTTATTTATTCAGGCCTTGCTTAATTATATGACATCAAATCTCAAAATTCTTTACCATTAAACCGATTATATTGCTCCTCTTTTTTCTACTCCCTTTCACTATACCTTAATCTGCTCACTACTCCTTAACTGACTTATTATAACTTTACTTCAATTCTAGTAATATTCATATAACAAAATTCATTTATTCATCCAAATCACCTTACTGTATATCATTACGCAAATTCTTATTGCACTTCCTGAATCATTAATTATCATTATTCTATAATCTATCACATTCGTTTTCTTCACTTGATCATTAATACTAAACTTATCTTTACTATCAAGAACATAACGCCATTTCTGCAAAATATTCTCTTATATAGTTTAATAGCTGACTAATTTCCAGTGCCATTTATGCTACAATCTTTCTTACTTTCCACCATAACTATAAACTAAAATTATTTCTTTAAAACACAATGATTTATTCTACTAATTTCTTTATTCCACATTACTAATTTACCACCAAATATAAACATTTTCACTGTTACGGCTCATTCACAAATATCCATTCATAATCCACTTTGCTATTCCCCATTACTTTTCAATGGATTTAACCTTGTCCATTCTAATTTACATAGCTTCAACTTACTTTAATTATTAGCTTTAACTTCAATCTGCCTCTGACACCAATTCCCTTCTCTGCTTCCACAATCTATACACAAATACTGGCACCACTACTCTTATCTTAACACTGCAACAACCTTATACAAATCTTTCTGCGAAATCTTATCCACTGCCTTTTATTAACAAACATCTTCTCTTATAAAATTCTCAAAAAAAAATCTAACTTCCACTGCTCTTTTACTCTCTCTCTAACCAAACGGTCACCTTTACATCCACTTACATGAGTTTCTATATCAAACTTTCTATTATCCTTATTATTTATATCAACATTACCCTTAAATCATTATTGTAATATTTCTAATCATAAATCACACATAAGAATCATCTTGATCACTGCTCCTCTGCTTACCAGCTTCTATCTCAAGCTAAATACCTCACTTGATCATTTCAAACCTAACATGCCATTAATCATACTATTATCCAAGCAACTTTAACACTTTATTAACATATATCTCAAACACAATGACTATCTTGCTACAATTCTCAAACACAATAACTATCTCTGCTACAATTTTCAACCACAATTCACCCATTTAACAGTTCTATTCACAAAGCCCTATTTCTCATCATGATACAATTCCCACTATTATTCCATCACATCACTACATTATACCTTTCTCTACCAACTCTGATTCTCATTAAAACACTTTTTAGTGAATTTCATAACTGAATGCACTAATTCTTTCAATTCTATAATAAAGAATCTTTAATCAATTATACTTTAACCACAATCCAATAATCACTCATACTACACCACCAATCATATCTACTATTACCACAACTATTGATCTAACCAACTATACATACAATTCATACACCAAAATCATATGGGAAACCGTACTAAAAAGCACAGGAAACTACAGACTTACTACCAGAAGTGGACATTAAATCATGTATGGACATTGTAATCTTAATGTCTTTTCATATTCTAACTGGACCATTACTCTTATACCAACTGTACGGCCCTGGATATTTATACCCAATAAGGGTCCATATCCAGATCCGTCTCCGCGAACGGACTGAAGTCTCGTAAGGGATAGCTCGAACACATGTCCAAGAAGAATATAAAAGACAAACTACAATAGTAAGAGACACAAGAAAGGATATGTGCTCATATCTGCATATATAATTTACAACTGTCCCATTACATTATTACATGTCCAAATTAAAAAGAGTACAACTACCTGGGGCATACCCCGAGGGAGCACAAGCTCACACAACTCTACTAATACTACTGCTGGTGGTACAAGTCTGTCACAAAACCTCCTCAAGCCACACCAACAGTAAGTCCTGAAAAGAACTGTAAGGGAGTGAGCCTCAACAAGTCACTGGCTCAGTAGGGAACCACCAAAAACAACACACAATGCAGAGGAACCTCGACCCCAACGGGTCACACTAGCAACACCGGAAGCCAAACCATATCATGCTCACAACAAAGCATAATTAACAATAAAAACATAATTAACTCAGTTGCTGCAGATCTTGGAAAGACGAAGAGACAACAACACATTAGTCCACTCAATAACTGTAAAGCCTAGGCCACAAGCCTCACAGGCACACCATCCCAAAAGCTGGTCGCCTAAGCTGTAAGCCACACAGGCAAAGCATTGCCTAAGCTACTAGCTTCACTGGCAAGCCTCTAAACATGAGTAACATGATTGCTAACCAAGAGCTAATCCTTTATACCTTAAATCACGATATATCGATGTCACACTTAAGACAGGACTGGCTTCCACGATGCCAATCCATCGCACACTAAAATGTATTCGGAACTTACCCAAGGAAGGTAAAACACAACAAGTGAAGGTCTCACCGCATGACCTCCACTTCACCACCTGAAAAGGCTAGTACTCAGCGTACTAGAGAAACCAGTACCCTCAAAGAGGTACAGGTACCTACCATCACAGGTACCACCACGAACACAAACACAACTGTGCCACCACGAGGGCACACCACAACATCAAACCATAACCAGTGAGTCTTGCTCACTAACCACAATAACAACCGTGCCAACACCATGGCACACCTCAACGGGTAAAACTACAACTAACACACGCTACAACTGGTAGCAAAGCACGAGCGGAAAGCACGACGCCACCACACGGGACAGACTACTGGTTCATGACGCCAGTATCCAACCCGGACAACACAGCACAAGAACTACCTCTCAGTCTCGCAGTCACGGACGTAAGGTCCAACTGCAGCGCTCCACAACACAAGTAAAGCCAAAGAACTGTGGAGACCAACTAAACCACCACAACCTACAGGTCACACACCCTGCAGGCCCATGCCTGGCACCTTTAGAGACTCTGGCTGAGCTCTCTAAAGTGAGGCACTGGTAACAGGACTAGCAGGGCCCAGTACGTCTACTGGTGTCCGTAACCCCCAGCTACGAGCGCGCTACAAGTGACTAAACACAAACTCTCACAAGTCACTGTCCCACTGCCGTCTTTCCCTCAGCCGGACGACAAACTCTCCCCGAGAGTGAGGGTGTCCAGGAAGACGACAAGAACTCGACGGTACCACTGCACCGGGACAAGCCCGAGCACACTCACGTGCCTGGCTCTCCTAGGAACCTGGGGCCCAACTGAAGAGGCATTCGGAATAGGCGCCGGACCACCAAACTCAGCAATGCACAAACCATGATGTATACTTATATATTCTTTATTACAAACCAAAGTACAAATGTCAAGAATAGCTTAACCTCGGTCACCCTGTGTTCTACAAACTACCTCACACCAATACACATGTAAACCACGATAACCATTACAAACTGGCCTATCATTGGTCATCAATGACCTCCTGCTACAACATACCATATACACTAACTATACATTAACTCTTAACCTTACTTGCATTACATTAATTAAACCATCTCTATTAGTCCATAAAGGACGTTACAAGACTGAGGCTAGGTTCACACTTGAACCATCATTGCCTAGCCACTATGACAACCAGTGCATGTGCCATGCACACACACACACCCACACACGCGTAACACCACCACAACGGAGTATGTACCATGCACATCCTCAAACCACGTAAAACACAAACGAACTATTTAAATGACACGCTTTACAGGTGTTACAGGTGCCAAAGCACCTCACACCACACATAACACCACACGATTATGTAAACCACCTACTAACCATGTGGGCAACCTGCTCACAGAGTTTACGGGTGTCAATGCACCTCACACCAAAGTTATGCACAATAAACGACGATAATCGGATAACCAAAACACCAAAAGCATGCAAAGCAGAACCCTGGCTGTGATCGCGATAGAGGTCATGACCGCCTTCTGATCGCGACGCCACGATATGTCGCGATAGGAAACCTGTCGCGACGGGTCGGCTTGTCGCGACCTAATCGTGACAGCAGGATCCGTCGCCTTCTCAGGCGAAAACCCTAATCCGGGAACCATCTCCGGATTTCCATGCAAACCACCCTGAATCCCGTTTCAACCCAGTTTTCATGCTCATTTCACCTCCTAGACATGGTATCTACTGTTTTTAAAGCGATAAACAAACCAATATGCAATCCACGTAACAAATCAAGGTAGAACTCCCTACCTTCACGAAGAAGAACACGCAATCCATGCATGGCACGGAGTTTCCCACTCCTCACGACGTCCTCGCGTCAAGAGTGTGACGAAACTCCGCCGAAACGCCAAATCGCCCAACAGAGCCAGTAGCAGCTTCTTCCTGGTCGAGCAGAGCGTTGAAAGCTCTGTTCGGCCAGCTGCTTGAAAACCGCACAGCGGTTGGGATCGTGACGTACCTTCCCGTCGTGACCTGATCGCGACTGACTTAGGTGTCACCTTCCCATTCCCGACGTCAGCAAGCTCCACTCCATGTGCGACACACGCGGCACACATGCCGACGTCGACACCCAGCGCGGCGGCAACCAGAACGCGACCCCTACTACTGTCGCGTTCAGAACGCGACCTACACCCCCATCGTGTTCACATCCAGTGAACACGGGCACCACGAGCCTAACCTGCTGGTCCACTAAGCTCCAACAGCGCGGAAAGCACAACCAAGGCCCAATGACCCCATATTGGTCATCAGCACCATACCAACCAGTAACGCAGATCCAAACTACCACTATCAATAATCCCGAGATCCAAAACGCGCTACGTTACAAAGATTGTCCAGATGATACCACAATGATCAAATCCGTGAGTATTTGTGTCACGCCCCGATGCAGAATATCGGACAATGAGGCAGTTGCAAGTAAACAGGTATAGAGCGAGTACTAGACATCAAACCATTGGACAGGATAAATATTAATGCAAATACATCTCATTAATAACTTTTCAAATGTCTAGTTATAACCACTAATATTAGAGCTATTCTATAGGGCCCAATTACATTGAATAAAGCAAAGACATAAACTTCAACTCTAACATAATACTAAGATGCTAGGTACTCTTGACTTCACTCTTGGTCATTCCGTTCTTTTGAGGGTAAGCATTTTCCTCGATCTCACCTGAGAACACATAACCAATACGCAGGGTGAGTGATAACGCCTAGTAGGACTTAAATCTCAGGATCAAGCATACTTTAATGATTAATGTATTAAAAAGGCAGAGTAACTATTGATAGAGCGAGAGAGTCAAGTAATGTAGAGATAGCACGTTAGCATGTGATTGAAATAGCTAAGTTCCAAATATAGTACAAGCGTCAAGTATAGCACAAATAGCAGGATGGCCATACCACAAATAGCACAAAGTATAGCAATAGCACAACGGATATAGTATAGCACTTTGTTGTCAACAGACAACGAGAGAATATACCACTTTTGATTGTCATTTAGATAGTCAAGATAGATAGCACTTGAGTGTAATGCCAAACACTCCATCATTTAACTCCTCCCACGGGCAAATAGCACTTTTGGGCACACACCCAAGATCAGACCAGGCCCTTTATATATTGCCAGGCATTAGTTATATTGTTTATCTTTAGACAATCAGTCAATGGCCAATAGAGAGTACCAAGAATAGATGAAGTACTAGATGAATAGACGAGATAGTAGAGAGAGTGTGAATAGATAAGCGAGTAGATTATAGATGAGAACTGAGGGTCATGCCATGAAACGTCGAGTACCGGCAATAGTAACAGTTGCACAACACGCGCGATTGGTGTTGGTAGTCAGTGGAATTCACTACCTTCCACTGGCCCTGTTATGCACAGGTCCAGATGTCTGGCGTGATTCAAGATAAGGGTGAGAGCAAACTAAGCCGTTTTGGATCTTACTGATCCTAAAGGGTGTCATAGGTGTTCGGGTACAACCAGCTCGTCGACCATATGGGAATCCAGAGATAGAGGAGACTACCAGAGGCCTTAATAAGAATTCACTAGTCTGGCGGAAGGAGTATCCGACGGAGAGTTGGCCAAGTCAAGAGAAAGTGTGTACATAGAAACAAGTGCCCACGTTCTAGAGGAATTCTAGAACAGTGGAGCGTCAATAACGGTGATTCCAAACATTGCAAGATCGAGACAAGTCTATTTAAAATAGGGCAATTTAAATATATAATTGAAATAATTATCAGATGTGTTATGAGATATTCTCATGCCAAGTTTAGCCATATTGGATGGTTCAAGTTGTGTGTATGTTTAAAAGGAACCATAGATAGAAGAGGTCATGTGATGTCTTTAAATCACTCATTATACATTCATTTTAAACAGGTGTATTTACTGCGGTGATGACTGTTAACAAGGGATATACACACTGTAGAAGGTTAGAGCATAATAAATCATGGGTTTTCATGCAAAACCTCAGATCGCGACGTACCCCTATAAGGGTCGCGACAAGGTCTAATCAGAACGCGACAGGGTCATGCAAGGTATGTGACGGGTCTATCAGAGCAGCTTCCAGAATGCGACAGTAACACCTGTCGTGTTCAGAACACGACAGGTGACTCTTTCGTGATCAGCCCTGAGAACGCGACCTATCGGGCCGTCACGTTCTCAGGTCCGGCGCCCGAGTCCGAGCAGGAAAGGATAGGCCTTGGATTGCGGTCTGAACCTTCTTTATTCTAACATAGGGTTGTTCAAAAATTCATAACTAATTGCACAGCGATGAAAATTCATGAAACCAATTCTAAATGGATCTAGACATGCAAGAGTACTACTAGGAAATAGGGATTTGAAAGTGGACATGATCTCAGCATTCTTCACCAAGTTTATTCACAAGGAACATGGTACAGTGTACAGTAGAGATAAAGAATTAATTCGCGAAGTAGGATGGATGAAAATTAGAGCTTCGGGGCAAACGATGCCTAACATCCATCAGTATCTCAAGTTAAATGTCATGGCATGTTGTTGAGTATACATGAGAGATAGAATTTATATGAGGGTTCTGCGTCATGATGATTGCAGAACTTCAAAAATCAGAATAAAGATTGGATCGATGAAAAATTATGGAACAAGAGGGGTTTGTTCCTGGTGGAAGGAACAATCTACTGTCGAAATTAATTCGTTTTTGCTCGTGAGAATGCCTACCTTTGGCTCGTTTGATCTCCTAGGGTTTTAGAACTTGAAGAACGAGGGTTGAAGTTTGAGCAATCCTCTTCTCTGTGAGTTTCTCCTCTCCTTGGCCTCTCCTCGTCCAGCAAGCCCCAACAACATGTTAGGGCCGACCATGGAAAGATTGGGAGTATTTAAGCTCCCTTGGTTTCCCTTCCTAACAGGACTCTAATTACCCTTTAATTACGAGATTCC
>JACBKR010002010.1:0-37745 GCA_014218235.1 Colocasia esculenta | reverse complement strand
TGAAGTAAGAGGGAGAGGAGAACCAGACTCTAGGGTAGAAGACATGTTAGCTAGACTTGACCAGAGATTGGAGCAGAAGTTGGAACAAAAATTTGATCAATTACTTTCTTTGACTGGGCAAGCCACACCCAATTTTTCTCAACAAACTGAAACTTGTGCTATGTGTGCTAGCCCAGCTCATCCCACCAGTGCTTGTCCCACTACTGCCCAACTACCCCCTTTCATTCAAGAACAAGTGCAAGCTGCTCAAGGCTTTTACAAACCCTCCTATGATCCATACTCTAACACATACAACCCTGGTTGGAGAAATCATCCAAACTTTTCATGGAAAAATCAATCCGAACAAGTTTCCCACCTGCCTTCACATCCATGTACGGTCAATCCTATCCCAATCAGAATTCGGGATTTGGCCAATCTTCTAATTCAAAACCTCCACAATACCAAGGAAATCAAAATTCTAATCAATTTGCTCACACAAATTTCCAACAACCTTCATATCAACCACCACCTCCTCAACCTAATTGGGATGATAAAATGAACCAACTTCAAAATATGATGGCGACTCTATGCCAAACTGTGCAAGAACAACAAACTCAATATCAAACTCAAAACCAAAATTTTCAACAAAACTTGGCAAGGATAGAGTCTCAAATTGCTGATGTATGTCAAAGGAGGGAAGTAGGGCAATTGCCAAGTCAAGCTGTAGCAACCCAAGAAACAACCCTCCCGGATTCTACCAGAACAGAAATACCATCAAGCTCAAGGGTACAGACCACCTGCTAGACCAAATGGTCCTCCACCACAAAAACCCACAACAAGTTTTTGTCCAGAACATTCCTGCACCTCAAATCAAAACCAACCTATACAACAGGATCATCCTCCTGCCCAAGCTAGGGCCCACAAGAAAAATGCTAAAACTGTGTCCACTTTAAGAAGTGGAAAGATCAGACTAAATCCTCACCCACACATGTCAACATTACATGAGGATACAGAAAAGGAAATTGAAATTGAAATTGAAGAAGAAATTGAAGAATTGTTGAAAAAGACAAATCCAAGGAAAAGAGAAAATAAATGAAGAACCTCTAGACACAATTAACAGGAATGAAGATCCAAACTGTTACATTCCAAGAGTCCCTTTTCCGGAAGCCTTAAAGCCAAAAATAAAAAACAAACCAACTGGCAATGAAGAACTCTTGGAACTGTTTAAACAAGTTCACATCAACATTCCTCTGCTTGATGCCATCAAGCATGTGCCTGCATATGCCAAATTTCTAAAAGAAATGTGTACTCCAAAACGTGAAGTGAGAAACAAACTGAAACAATAATTCTCCCAGAAATTGTGAGTACCATTGTCTTAAACCAACTCCCTAAGAGCTTAAAGATCCGGGCACTCCACTAATTCCTTGTACCATCGTGGAGTCACTTTTAAGAGTGGCCTTTTAGATTTGGGAGCCAGTGTCAACCTCCTACCTTCTGCCTTTTTTGAGAAATTCAAGTTAGGAGAGTTGAACCCACTTCTGTTGTCCTCCAACTAGCCGATCGATCTGTTACCACTCCTAAAGGCCTAGTTGAGGACGTGATCGTAAAAATCAATGATTGTTACTTTCCAGCCGATTTCATCATTCTGGACATGACACTCCACAAGATTTAACCCAGTCCACCATCATCCTTGGTAGACCCTTTTGGCCACAGCTAGAGCCAATATTGACTGTGCTACTGGGATGATGGATATATCATTGGGGATAGGCGGGTTAGTATCAACATTTTTAGGGCATCTAGGCATCAGGATGAAGGAGAGTTGTCTAGTGGTAGACTCCTTGGAGGAAGCTTGTGAGAAAGAAGCAGTAGACCAACCCTGTGCTCTAGGGTTTAAGGAAGAGAATAATCTAAAGCCGAAGCCAAAAATCTATAAAGCCAAAGACAAAGCATTCCATGACAAACACATTCATAGAAAAACTTTTCAAGTGCATGATAAAGTCTGGCTATTTAATTCTCGGCTTCGTCTTTTTCCGGGAAAATTGAAGTCCCGGGGGGATGGGCCTTACATGGTTGTCAAAGTCTATGACAATGGCGCTGTCGTTATTCTTGATCCTAAAACTACTGGCATCGTCCACTGTTAATGGGCAGAGGTTAAAGCATTTTTTTGAAAACCCGCCTTCCTTGAAAGTTGAGTCTACCAAGCTAGATGAGCCAAGTGAAGCCTAATTGTGTCTGGCTGAAGACGATAAACTTAGCGCTTCTTGGGAGGCAACCCAAGTGTACAGATTTCCATTATCAGGTAATTTTCTGTCTTACTTTCTTTTCCTGTAAATAAGTAGAGGGGAGAGGCAGAATAAGCATACATTCATAGTCTCATCCCAACCATTGCTTCATTTCTTTTTCTTGAGCTTGTACATATGCAAATAAAAACTTCACAATGTTTCATTTTGGAATAAAAATTCATGGCTTTGCGCATCCCAGACTAGGTGTGTGATCTTTAACCATTAAAATTTTGTGGTTGTCACATTCCTTTGCAAGTATCCATGTTAGGTAGCCTCTAGTAAAGGATTACATGTACCTCTTGTCTACCTTATGTAAGGATTTATGGCAGGAAGTTTCATACACACACTACACAGCCACTTAGATTAGCTGAACCCAAATGTAGCAAATTGTTAAGGCTAGTAGGAGAGAGGTGATTGGTTTTCTCCCCCCCTTAAGTGAATTGCAAAGGAAGTGAAGGCATGTGATCAAGGAACCTGACTGTTCATCCTTCCGTAAAGAGGAAAGAAAAGAAAAAGGCAAAAGCAAAAGAAAAATATCCATGAAAAATGCCCCGGATCTGAGTAAAGTTGGACTTGCTACTCTTGAAAAGTGATGGGTGTGCAGCATTTGGATGAAAAGAAAAAAATCTGAGTGCACAAAGTGCAAATAAAGGGACAAAAGTCCTCAACTCAGAGAAATAATCCTCAAGGAAGTTGGGCAGAATGGAACTGAGAGAAAACACCCAATCTGACTGAGCAAAGATTTACTCCACAATTCTTTTCTTCTCCATCGAATCAATCTAATCTCAATTATTAGCTGAAACAAAGGCCTCCAGAAGGGCTGATGTGGAACTCTTAAGTGAGTTACCATTTGTGCACTAATTTCTTGCATAAGCCCCTACAATTAGGAAAGACATGTCATTACATTAATCTTTTACATGATGGTTATTTAAACATGAGACATTGTATCTTCTAGTCCTAAATTTGGAGTAATTTTTATTGCTAAGGGACTAGCAATGTTAAGTAAGGGGGAGTGATAACTACATGATTTTCGTGTTAAATTTCATGCACTTAGTTAAATTTAGACATCTTTTATCTATAAATAACGTGCAGTTTGACTTTATTTCATTCTATTCATATGTAGTTGTTTGTTTTGATAATAGGTTAGACTACACATGTTAGATTTTGATTTATAAGTCATCTCTACAGATTGACTAATTAGGTCACTTGAAAAATATTTTTTGTAAATAGATAATGTATATAAATAATTTTGACATAATAACATTTTTGTAAATAGCCTTTAGTAGTAAAAAAATAAATAAGATTAATAATATAATAATAATAATAATAATTAAATCACCCCCAATACCATCATACCCTTTTCTCTCATAAACTGGCCATACCCCCTAAGTCCCTTGCGCCATTCCCCTCCCATCTAACCTAAATGGGCCACGCACATTTTTTAAGTTGTTCTCTCTTCCTAACAGGTTGAAGGAGGTGGAAGGCGGTGGAAGCTGCTGGAAGCAGCTCTGGTTCTAGCGGCAGAGGAGCTCTGCTGGGCGGCCAGCAATGGGTGTGCTGAGCGGCTGGGGTGTGTGCAGGCCCCGTGTGGGCTGGCCAGGGCGAATGGAGGCGAGCGGCGCAGGGCTTGGGCCGATTTGCTGGCGCGTTGGACCAGGTGGCTAGGGCGCGGCAAGCTGGCTGTGGAGATGAGCAGATGGGCATGGCGGCCCAGTACTGTGCGCGGCTGGAGCTGACGCATGCAGAGGCTGCTGGGGGCAAGGCAGTTTGGGTGTGAAGCTGGTATGTGATGCAGAGGCTGCTGGGCAAGGCGGTTTGGGTGTGAAGCTGGTATGTGATGCTGAAGCGGCAGGGTGTGCTGAGGTGGCTTGGTGCGGTGGCGGATGGCACTGCGCGGCTTGGTGCGATGGCGGTTGGGCGATGTGAAGCTACCGGATCCCGTGCGATCCGGGGATGGTGCTGTGAGGGCATGATGCGGATGGCGCGGCCAGGGAAGCTGGGCCAGCGTAGCTGGCACCTGGGCTGAGCCCAGGCGGTGCTGCCAGAGGAGCTGGCGCGATGGAGGGCGATGCGATGCAGCTCTGCACAGATGGGGCATGGCGACCTGTGTGTGCTGTGCGCAGCAGCTGACGGGCATGAGGCTGTGCTGGCCAGATCCCGTGTGAGGCGCCCTGCTGAGCTGGAGCTGGCCGTGCGGAGGCGGGAAGAGGCGATGGAAGCAGAGCTCCGATGGAGCTTATAAAAGGACCCCAAGGTCCAGGTTCGGCTGGTTAGAATTTTTTAGGATTTTTAGTTGCCCTTTTTTTTTCCTGTATTTTTCTGTCTTCCATAGTTCAGGAAGGGGACGGGTTGGGGGTGTTAGAATTGTGTTTTTTTGTTCCTCTGTAAGGGATTTGGGGTATTTGAGAGTTTCTGATACTGTGAGATCTGTGAGAGCTAGGAGAGTTGTTCCTAGTGAGGTTCTTCTGGTTCAGTATTTACGTTAATTCAATATTGTGGTTTGCTCTATCCTTCTGTTGTTCTCGCTACTGGGAGTTGAATATTTTTGAGAAATTTCTAGTTCAGATTTTTTTTTGAGAGTTTTACTTCTGTTGTTGAGGGGAGATCAGCTTTGTCTTCCCTCTTCCGTGAGGAGTTCTGTGGAGGGATCAGGGGAGGCCTTCTTCCTCTCTTCTGGATTAGTGAGAGCGGAAGCCTGAAGACTTCCAAAGCTCGGGGACTTCTTCTGGTATCTTGCATCTGAAGAATCCAAGGAGTGTGCTTCAGAGACAGCACAGGGCAACCAAGAAAAATCCATTTCCTGGCTTGTTCTGAAGTTGTCCGGTGTTTGGGGGGTGACAGTACTCGAGGGCATCCATACATCTCCACAGTCTAGACGAGGTTCATGTTGCTGTGTTGATTTCTGAATGCTTTTAGTTTTGTTTCGAGTCATTAATTTGTTCTTCTTCTTTTTTTTTCTTTTTTTTCATAGTATGAGAATTTTGATTTGATCACAGTACACTTGGTTCTTATTTGTTCTTATCTTCTTTTCGATTCTGAGTTGTGAAGATATTGATTCGGTGTTTATAGAGAATTATGAATGTTCATCCCCTGAGCTGTAGGGGTACATTGGGTTGAAAAATTCTCTGTTCAGAATTCTTGTTCTGTCATTCTTTCATTTCCTTTGAGCTTCAGATTATGTAGAATTAGAGTTACATCTTATGCCATTTTAGTTTAATTTCTATTTCTGTCTACTTGTTTAATCCCTCGAGCTGTGAGGGTACAGTGATACCAACTCTTTGGTTTTCAAGTTCACTTGTTCTTTCATTAAGTTGATCTGTCAAGATTGTGAGAGATTTGATTGGTGTTATTTACACATTCATTTTTATGCATTGGGTTAGAATGATTGCAAGTCAAAGTAGTTTAATTCAAATTCTATTCTGCCTCTCCGTGGATATGACCTGTGCTCACCATTTTATTAGTTCATATTGTTATTTTAAATTGAGATAGTCAGGTCAGCCATTCAAACAAGGAGCTCTGGCCAGGGTTTTCCCGGCCTCCCATCCATTTCATTTCATCCATCTGTGTCTATAATTTTGATTTTATTCCCTTATCTCCACCCCCATTCTCCAATTTCCCCGACGCTCTGAAGCGTTAATCTGCCCTTCACCTCTCTTCACCATCTTCCTTAAGGCTCGGTCCTTTCTTTTTTCCGAAGCTTTCTAATGTAATGTAGTTCTTTTCATAGTTAAAAAAAAAATCAAAAAAAAAACAAAACAAAACAAATCAAAAAATCAAAAATCAAAAAAAAAAAAAAAAAAATCAAAAAAATGTGTGTGTTCTTCATTCGTCTTTTCCTTCTTCTTCTTCGGACGGCGATCCCCGTCTTCTCCTTTCCCCTTTCTTTGGATGGCGATCCCCGTCTTCTTCTCTTCTCCTTTTCGTCGGACGGTGATCCCCGTCCTCCATTTCTTTTTCTGACTCACCCTTCCCGCTTTCTGCCTTCAGCTATCTAGCTCTAGCGCTCTCCCCGACGGCGATCCCCGTCACCCTCGCATTTCCCTCTGCTTCGACGGCGATCACCGTCACCCCGCACTCCTTCTCTCCTGCTGGCGGCGATCCCCGTCACTCCCTTTTCTCCTGGGCGGCGATCCCCGCCCTTCTCCTCCTTCTCCTCAATCTTTGCTTTCGCCGTTGACCGACATGGTCATTTGGGCGATCTGGGTGAGGGGCCTTCTGTTCCCCTGCACCCCATTTCTCCTGCCGGCACCGTGAGCTCAGGTGGCCTGCCCCCTCCTCCAGTTCCATCAGAGGACCATTGCGGCCTGCCGCTCCCTTCCTTTCCTTTCCAATAAACCTCTGGACACTCCTCCAGAGCCGTTTGTAAATATCAAATCTGGTCTAGGTTCAGGGGTAGAATCTAGCATGTCCCCGTCCCGTCTAGGAAGAAGAAGGGTAGTGGGCATACCCGTAGATATCTGTTGGACCTAGTGCAAAGTGGGCGCTCTTCTAACTGTCGAAGAGTTCGTCCAAGAAGCTGTAGTTCTGAACATAGAGGATTTACGCAACGAGGAAGGGCTAGATGATGGATTCGGAGTGTATGAGATCTTAGCGAAGATGACCCATCGGACGAAAATGATTGCGAGATAGAAGATGCTGCCGAATGTATGCTAGCGGTATGAGGAGATTTGATGAACCAACCTCGGCAGTAGATGACCCACCAAAGAGGTAATGTGGGAACAGAAGAGGATCCAAGGCTCTTGACCATAGCTTCCAGTCTCCCTCCTGAAGAAGAAAAGGCACTCATAGAGATGCTAAGGGAGTTCAAGGATTCCTTTGCCTGGTCCTATGACGACGTGCCCGGCATTGACCCCGAACTGGTAGAATACAGGTTAATTTTAAAGCCAGGGGCAGTTGCCGTTAAGCAAAAGTTAAGAAGGTTCCTCCCCCACATCACATTGAAGATGAAAGAAGAAATCGATAAACTACACAAAGCCAAGTTTATCCGTGTAGTCCTCTATCCATTGTGGGTGGCAAACATAATCCCGGTGATGAAGAAAGATGGAGGGTGCGCATCTGCATAGACTTCCGGGACTTAAATAGGGCATGTCCAAAGGATGATTTTCGCTACCTCACTTGGATGTCTTAATTGATAACACTGCAGGGTTCGAAACTCTATCATTCATGGATGGGTATTCAGGCTATAATCAAATCCGTCTAGCCCCGAAGGATCAAGAGAAAACCTCCTTCACCACTCCATGGGGAACTTATTGCTATGTGGTCATGCCGTTTGGATTGAAGAATGACGGCGCCACCTATCAAAGGGCAATGTTAGCTATCTTCACGACATGATTCATATGATGTGAGGTATACGTGATATCGTGGTGAAGTCTCGGACCAGAAGAGAACACTCCTCCGTGCTTGCCAGAGTTTTTTGTCGCGCACAAGAATACCAATGAAGATGAATCCGAAGAAGTGCGTATTTGGGGTTTCTTCAGGCAAGCTGTTAGGCTTCATAGTTAGCAAATGGGGGATTCAAATAGACCCGCACAAGGCCAAGGCGATAAATGAAATGCCTCCTCCAAGAACATATCCGAGCTTCGAGGCTTGATTGGTCGGCTTCAGTTTATAAGGAGATTCATATCTCAGCACTCCCAAAGATGCTGTCCCTTCTATGAACTGTTGAAAGGAGGAGTAAATTTTGAATGGAACGATAAGTGCCAGGAGGCCTTCGATGAACTCAAGAGTTATCTCATGAATCCGCCCGTGCTTCAGGCGTATCCCTGGGAAACCCTTAATCCTATATCTGTCAACCATCGAGGACTCCCTAGGAGCTGTCCTTGCTCAACATGATGAATCTGGCAAGGAAATGGCAGTCTATTACCTATCTAGGCTCTTCAATCCTTCCGAGCTCAAACTCACTACGATGGAGAAAACATGTGCAGCGCTAGTTTGGGTAGTGCAGAAATTGAAGCACTACTTCCTAGCTCATAAGGTGAGTTTGATTTCTAGAATGGATCCTATTAGGTACCTCCTGGAGAAGCCAGCCCTCTCCGACAGATTGGCACGCTGGCAAAGTTTCCTCTCTCAATTTGATATGCCTTTATAGTTCAGAAAGCCATATAAGGGTATGTCATTGCTGAGCACCTTGCTCCTTCCTCTCCCCACAGTGACACGGTTCAAGAGGAATTCCCCGATGAAAACCTGTCACTCATCTCTCGCGATCCCTTGGTCGCTCCACTTTGATGGAGCTCTCAATTCTAGGGTACGGGGCATAGGTGATGTTCTGCTCACCCCAGAAGGGATCACCATCCTCTAGCCTATCAACCCAATTCTATGCCACCAACAATATCTCCGAGTATGAGGCTCTCCTTGCCGGTTAAGCTCGCCTACCTCTTAGGCGCGCGTCATCTCAAGATCATAGGAGACTCTCAACTCGTCTTCGGAAAGTCCTTTCTACTTACCGCACTCGGACCCTAAACTCAAGCCCTATCAAGATCTGGTCACACTCATAGCCAAGCAATTCCGTCAACTCATCTACATTCATACTCCTCGCTCTCAAAATATCCTGGCCGATGCCCTCGCGTCCCTGGCCTCCTCTCTCTCCTTCCCTCTCAGCCGCAGCACTGAGACAATCACCGTTCAAAGATTGGAGGCTCCTTCCACTCAGGATCCTTGGTTCATTAACCTTAGGAGCTCTCTAGTTTTGAAGGCAGAGAGAAAAGAAGCGAATGAGTTATTGCTTGTGGAGCTAGGAGAAATGATGGAAGAAGAAAGGCCATGGTACCATGAAATTGAGCAATATTGCAAAGACGGTACCTTCCCCGAAGAAGCTGAACCAGAGGACAAGAGAGCCATCCATAGAGCGGCGTTAAGGTATACCCTTATTGGTGAAGTGCTCTACAGACGCGCTCTAAATGGAATGCTCCTCCGATGTTTGTTGTCGGGCGAAGAAGCTTGGAAGGTAGTGGAAGGATCTCATTCCAGTGAATGCGGAGGGCATGTCAATAGCCAAATGTTGGCTAAGAAAATTCTTAGGCAGGGCTACTACTGGCGACCCTAGAAGAAGATGTGACTGTGCTACTACGTTCGTTAGGTGCGTCAAATGCCAGATCTTTGCCGATAAAAATCCATGCCCCTTTTCTCTTTACATCCACTATCTTCCCCTTGGCCTTTCCATGTGGGCCTTGATATCATCGGGCCTCTTGGTGATCCTAATGCTCAGGTAAAACAAAATCTTTCATTCTCACTGCTACTGAGTACTACTCACCAAGTGGGCCGAAGCTGAAGCATTTGCAGAAATCAAAGGTTCAACCATGTGCAAATTCATCATGAGGAACATCATCGCGCGGTTCGGAGTGCAAGCAGCCTCGTCACCGACAATGGACCACAGTTCATATCTCAAGAGCTTCAGGACCTATGTAAGAAATTCAACATTCCTTGCATCATTCGTCTCTGTACTATCCGCAGGGCAATGGCCAGGCCGAAGCCACAAACAAAACACTTTTGAAAATTCTAAAGAAAACTTGTGAGTCTAATAAATTTGCTGATTGGCCAGAAAAACTAGTTGAGGCTGTGGGCCTACCGCACCTCCGTCGCACGCCCACTGGGCAAACTCCATTCTCACTTACTTATGGGATGGAGGGTATGTCCGCACGAGATCCTCATTCCATCGCTAAGGGTTCAGCTAGACAAGGAACTTAATCTCGATGAACATCGGGAGGCGTTACTTGTACAGCTGGAACTCTTAGACGAACGGCATTTAGCTGCAGCCGATCATGTTCTTGCATATCAAAATAGACTCTCGAGGTCTTTTCAAAAGAAAGTAATTGAGCATAAATTTCAACAAGGAGACCTGGTTTTGAAGCGAATTTTTATAAAACCTGGAGGTCCGAGGTCCAAATTGTCAGCACAAACTGGGAAGGGTCATACGTCGTTAAGGAAGTGTACCCCGGAAACGCGTAAGGCTAGTTAATGCTGAAGGTGAGGAGCTCTCTCACCCATGGAAGGGTTGTACCTTAAGAGATTCTACCCCTAGTGTTGATAACAACGCCAATTGCAAAAAAGAATGTTGTTGCCATGTGCCTCACTCCCCCTCATTGTGGTAAATGATCTATGTCTGGCCACACACACACAAACACGCGACCTAAAGCCAATTCCTTTTTTTTATGGTGTTTTCGCTCAGCCCTCATGTAGAGAACCTGAGGTCAATTCTCTTCTCATTCGGACAAGGTCCAGGGGCAAAGGGGAAGCTAGCATGTAGACCAGCATGCAGTATAGCTCATGTGTATGAAGTCTCAAAGAGGGACGGTCAATACCAAAGAAAAGCAAAAGGAAATGTGGAAAAAAAAAAGTGAAAAAAAAAATGATAAGAAAATAATGGCATGTCAAAGAGTGGTAGTACAGTTCCCCGCGGGACACCCTTGAGCCGGTCGTATGCATGCCCCATTCAAAAGAGCAATGACCTTAAAGTCCCTGGACAACAGACGGATTGCACATGTAACGTATCCATTGCAAATCTTACAAGCCAGCAAACCCGACCCCAAGACCAAGTCTTGTCTCATTGCTAATCTTCCTATTCTCCCTAAAAAGACCAAAGGACCCCCCACACCTGGTCTGTGTTGGAACATCAATATTCAAGGGGAGAAGCCTTAGTAAGCCAAAGATAAATGCACGCTGCACAAAAGATATTATCGCCAAACAAGAGATGGAAACGAGATCCATGGCTAATTACTCAAAAAGCAAGAGGTGTTGTTATCAAAATCTGAAAAATAAAAAAATCAGAAAATCTCAAAAAATAAAAAAAAAATCAGAAATCTCAAAAAATAAAAAAAATCAGAAATCTCAAAATCTAAAAAATTAGAACATCTCAAAAATAAATAAAAATCAGAAATCTCAAAAATCCAAAAAAATAGAAAATCTCAAAAATCCAAAAAAAAAAAAACAAAAATCTTAAAAAGTCCAAAAGAATGTGTGTACATACCGCTTTCCTTTAGCATGCATGTTTATTCCTTATGCCTATTTAATAAGGCTCAGCCCCTTGACAATTACAAAGTCAGATTCATTTAAGCGCAAGGGGCTGAGTCAAAGAGCAGATCTAACCTGTTTGCTAAGTGTGCAGGAACAGGTAATTCTAAGGGACGCACAGCGTTGTGCTCAGTATTCTCGTTCGAGTGTTTGGATCTCATTTCACACTCGTGTCAATTATAAATCATTCATCAATAAAAGTTGACATAAATAAAATTCCACTAAGTGATGAACAATATGTACAAAGATGGGGGAGGTGGCTCACAAGTCTCCTCACTGACCACCACCACTCCCCCGGATCCCTCCTGTCGGTCCGGTGGTGGCGGCATCTCGCCGCCACCCTACCCTCTGGGCACTCGCCTCGTCTCGGCGGAGCCTCTCCTCCTCCTCGTTCCTCCGACGACTGGAGGAACCCGCCAGATACTGACAACAGAGGCACTCATCGCTCTGCTGGCGCTCGCCCCGCTCGTATTCCTGCGTGGTGAACGGCCTATGGCCGTCACTATCTCCTGAAGGCTCCGGGACACTGCTTGCTGCGCCTGCAGGTCGGCGCGTAATTGGGTCAGCTCTGCCTGATCTGCTGATGGTCCCCACACGCGTAGGGCCTCCAACTCCCTAGTCACCTCCGCGACCCGTGCCTCAGCTGCCTCCGCCCGGATGCGCAGCTGGTCTCTCTCACCGCGGATGGTCTGGACCTCCCCCTGCAGTTGGTCCCTCTACCCCTGCAGCTGGTCCCTCTGCCCTGCAGCTCCATTGCGTGCTCGGTGGTGAGCTGCAAATCCTTCTCCTGCAAAAGAACAAGTCATTCAACATCAATTCTTAAAATAAAGATTCAATCTGGAGTTCTATTGTACTTACCAGCTCCTCCAGGTGCCTCTGTGCCTCCTCGGCCCTCAGCACCGCTCCTGCAAGCTGAGCCTCCAGAAGCGACGGAGACCCCCTGCTACTCGTGAAGAGGAGGCACCGCCTGCTCCAGTGCCCCTCACTCTCTCCAGCTCCCTCCTCTGCATGCAAAAAGTACACGTCAGTTTCCAAAATCAGCTATAAAGTTAAGTACTGAAGTCTGAGTAAGTACTTACCAGCTCCTCGGTCTGCTTCTGCGCCGCCTCTCGATCCTGCATCGCGAGGAGAGTAAAGCTCGGAGCGATGCGATCTCGCCAGCCACATCCACCTGAAATTCATGTCCACCATTAGCTTGATTCCATAAATCCAAATTCTAAGTTTTTTTGGTTTGGAGGTGTTACCTGATGTCGGACGCTCCTATATACGTTTGCCTCTGTACTTCAAGGCGTATGCCTGGAGGTACGCATCGTCACTGGTCGCGGTAGACTTCACGGCTTTGCCCTGGCGCTCCCAGTTTGGATCTGTTCCTTCACCGCTCTCTCCAGTCAGTCGTGTCGTGAAGCCCCCTGAACTTCGACCGGGTCTGCGGAACCGGTCTCGGGTAGGGAACTCCACGGTACTCTGCCGGAACCCTAGAGAGCGCTGGCACAGGAAACAGATGAAGAGGTAGCACGAGGTTGAGTGCATGGCACCACACCGACCTACCAAAGTAGGGGCGGGCCAGCACCACCAAGGTTGTCCCTCATCACTCTCCCCCAGATATGGCTGCCAAACCACCTGCACAACAAACAACTCAGTCAGTCATCAAGCAATTTAATCAATCAAGGGAGAAGATTTAGAATACTTACATCAGGTGAGGGTAGCTGTCTATCGCCTCCTGTAGGCGCTCCAACTGGTCGCCGAGGTTGCGGGTGTCCCGGCGTGAATCCCAGTGCCGCTCAAGGATCCCTCTCCCTAGGGCTGGAAGATGTAGGTAAGACCATACCTGCAAGATGAGAAGCGGATTAGGTGGCAGTTTTAAAGAAAAATGCAATTTATTTCAAGGATTAGAGGGAAAGAAGGTACCTGGAGAAAGGGGAAGAATCCGCTGGTCGACGTCTGCCGCTCGGAGGCGCCCATGAGTCGAACTGGTGCGCGAGGAAGGCTGCTCCCCAAGCATAACCCCCTCTCACTCAAGTCCTCCAGGAGAGGCAGGAAGCGGCAATGGACTGCGTCGCCCCTCGTAGCAAACAAAAGTCTGCCAAGGAAAAGGACGAGGAAACGGCGCAAGTCCAAGTCCGCCTCCGCTCCCCGGCTCGCTCGCCAACTCCCCTCTGGCTAACCCGAAACCAACTATCAAGGTACTCATCCTCGGTCTCCCCTGCACTCTTCCCTACCTCAAAAAGACCAAACTCTTCTGCAATGGTACCCTGAGGACCAAGGAAGACCTATGACCTACAGGTAAGTCCATCAATCGCTCAGCAAACCCTAGTAGCATGGGTAAGTAAAACCGCTCACTGGTCTCCCGTACACTCTGAGCCCTGTGATCCGGCTCACATCCTCTAGGCTGGGGATCATGTGTCCCCATGGGAATACGAAGGTTGTCGCCTCCTTATCCACCTGCTCACACAGAGCTTGAGTGAGAGCCGGGTCCGCCCTCATCCTCTCCATCCGGAAGATCTCACCAAACCTCATCTCCTCTACCCTCTCTCTCTGAAAAGGGGGGAATGCCAGAAAAACATCCAGCACCACGATCCAGGACAACGGGCCCTCATCTCATCCTACAGGAGCAAGAGATTGTTAAACAGTCTTTTTGTGTGTTTGGTTCAAGTCGCGACCACAGTGGCGGGTCGCGACCATGTCGCGACGAAGCGGTGCGTCGCCCTTATCGCGGCGGGGTACAGGCGCCGTGATAAGGACGCGGCGGAATGAAGCGCCGCGACATGGTCGCGATAACCTAAGTCGACGCGACAATGTCGCGCGCCTCGCGCTGACGCGTTCTCAGGGCCGGACAGGCCGGAGCCTCCCTTGTCCGATCCTCTTTCCCATGGGCGTCATGCCCTACATTTTCCCTCTAGGGGGCTCCCGTCTACCCTTCCTATACACTCCATCAAGGTTCTTAGGAGATTCACTTACCGATTTCATGGCTATGGCCCTCTTCTTCCGCGCTTCTTCAATGCCATCACCGGGGCCTCCGCCTCTTCCTCCACCTCCATCTCGACGTCGGCCTCCTCCTCCTCGACGGGGTCGCCTCCGCCCGGCGCCGGGAGCTCTGCCGCTTCCCCCGTGACGAGCCCCGCCGGCCGTTCCTCATCCTTCATATCAATGATCCGGGGTTTTAGTTGAATTGGGAGGGAGAGAGTAGGTGCTAAGGAGCAAGGTTGCAAGAAGGCAAAGGGAGTTTGGGAGATTTGAGCTTGGGGTTTTGAAAACCTGGAAGGGGGGAAGGAAAGGCGCCCCTCTGTGTTTTGAATCAAGTCGGGTTTGAGTCGCGACGTAGCGGGAGGGCGCGTCTATGTCGCGTCGCCGTTGGTGACCGCGACCTTATCGTGACCATCCATCCCGACGCGTTCTGAAAGTGGTTACCATGGTTGTCGCGACATCAACAGAGCCCATTGCGCCAAAACAGAAATTCAGTTTTATTCATTCAAATCAAGTCATTACTTCCCTACTTTTCCTACCATCAAACAAATGCTAAAATCCTTCCTAACTACCATCTGATGCCCACCCTACAACAATCCTATCAATGCTCAAATAATTCCTTCTACCGAACTGAATCTTCTACAATGCTTCAAGGTACTCTTTGACCACGTCCTCGTCTTCTTCTACCTCAGCTTGAAGAAGGCTCAATGCGCATCCTTCCATAGGACGATGGCGCTGCGCATGTCGCGCTCGTCCGCTCGTCGCCCCTCTTCCTCCTCTTGAATAGGCGGGAGTGTGAAAGGTAGGGAACCACCGTGCGGGCCGCACCCACACTGAAGGTAGCAGCGGTCGGGTTGTATAAAACCAGTGCTTCATTGCCCAACAATCTCAATGCCAGTCCGGTGCGTGAGGGAGGTGGATGGCTCGATTATGCATGAAGCGCGTGGGCGCATGTCAAATCCGCCCGGTATCCTTTTGAAGTAGTTGCGCCATGCCTTCAGCTTTCAGTGTGCAGTCTTGCACCACGCCTTGGTGCTCATCCGGAGAGGCCCGCCCATGAAAGCCAAAGGATGGTGGAGCATGGTCTTGCACTCTGTGGACAAGGTGTCCATCGCTCGGAACTGGATGTGCATGCCCATCCAAAGCTCGGGCGATGACCGAGCCGTAGAAAGGGCCTCCAGTCGCTGCAGAAGTCAACCAGCATAAAGGTATCCCAAGACCGCCTGGCCAATACTCATACCTTCTGAAATTGAGTCGATGATGCTAGGTTGGTGAAGGAAATGGCGCCGTCCACGCTGGAAATAGGATGACTCCGCAAATACAGATTGCAGCCGCCTTGGCGATAGCCGTGTAATTTCCAGTCTTGCGCTTGCATTGGGAAGTGATCCATTGCGCGAGCGAGGAAGGAGATGCACGTGCATCCCGCTGGTCATAGGTGCAAATCCGTCTTCCTCGTAGTAATTTCGCAAGGATGCTCCATGAGTTGATGGGCTCCACGGTGTAGGAAAACCGCCAACTCCTCGCCCCTTTGATACCGGGGAGGCCGAGCATATTTCCAGCTCCTCCAGTAGGAGTGTGGCTTCAAATATGGGGAAGACGAACGTATGGTTTGGGTGTGCCACAGCTCCGCGAGCGCCGTGACGCTATCCACATGTGCACGATTTTTTCATAATTCTTGGCGAGGACGAATACAGTGGATAGCCCCATTCTTTCAAATGGCTAATAGATGAAGGCAGGAGAAGCTCAAGCATCAGAGCTAGCCATGGCACCGGGAGATCGCCTCTGGCGGGGTAAGATCTGAGGGAGATAGAAGAACAGGGAGTCTAAGAACGGAGAGAAGAAAAAGAGAAGAAAACAGGGAAAAATAGAGCAAAGTTCAGAAATTCAGAAAAGGAAAAGCACTTACTTGGAGATCCGGGCACATGCACATGTGCCCGGGATGGCGCGGAGAGTTGCCGGAGATCCGCATAAGATTCCCTTGCTGCCTTTGGACCAGGAGTAAGGAGGGATATCCTCTTGGAAAGCAGAGAGAACTCTCTTCATGACTGCAAAAGGGAGAAATTTGAAGAAAGGAAGTAGCAAAGGGTTAGCTGCGGGATTAGCCTCCCAATCCTCCTTTTATAGAACTTAGAGAGGTGCAAACCAGTCTAATCCCGATTCTAGGTCTTAGGATAAGATTAGGAGAGGTTTAGGAGTCCTAGTGGTAGTCTAGAAGTCTTAGGATAAGGATAAACCACGGTTTCCTGACATTTTCTGGCTCGGGTCGAGTCGCGGGTACTGCGATATGAAGCCGACCAGGTCGCGGACATGGCGGGCGCCACGACAACGGTCGCGGTCACCCAGGCCGACGCCTCTTTATCTGTTGTGTTTTCCCATGTCTGTGCTGTTTTACTTACTTTGTTGATTATGCTTGTGTATACATTGTCTTTTGCGCTTATTATGTTGTTATTGTAAAACAAAAAAACAAAAAAAATCAAAAAAATACAGAAAACTAGAAAAATTACAAAAAAGGAAAAGAGGTTGTCGCAAGTAGTCAGGTAAGATTTCTTCTCTTATTCCCGCATTATTATATGGTATTCTACTTACTATATCGTGCAAGGACTGGCTGATTTTCAATGTGTTCTGGGATTTGAGTTCCCCTTTACAAAAACAAGGATAATCTAGGTGAACATTGTTAATCGTTGGATAGGCCGTTGAGTGTTTAAGTTCGGGAACGATGGATTCAGGCATGCACTGCGGTTGTGGGTAGTCTCTTGACCCGTCCTTATTCAGCTTAACAATATTATCCTTGATTACTTTCTATTTTCTCTTTTCTCTGCATCGTTTTGATGATTTCTTTATTTTAGCCCAGCATGCATCATGTAGGACCTTGAGCTTTCCTGACTTTCCTGACTTTTGATGAGCACTTGTTGAGTGTCCAATCATCCTTCATATTTCAAGCAAGAAATCAATTCCACTCCGAATCGGAAGGTTGCCTCCAAGTGAGTTGTTCCCGTCAGTTGAAAAGAATTTCCTTGTGGGATACTATCCAAAGTTTTCTTTCCTTTGATCCGTTTTGGTTGCGAACCACTCCCAGGATAGAGTCATGAGTTACCTGCCTGGCACGCACATGTCCCTCCAAAACGAAAACCGGCAAGCCAATCGGCTAGGGTACATCTCAATCGAGGGGTTGATTGTCCTTTCTCCTTCTCGTCCAGACTTGTGCTTTTCTTGGCATTCTGCTCGAGCGGCTAACTCAGGGCTTTTACGAAGATTCAAATTGCTTATTAGTTAGGCTGGGTGTCTCTTTACCTTGGCTCCCACTTATCAGTCCACTCCGCATCACTTCCGCTCCGCCGTCACTCGTAACACCTCCACTCCACTTCCGCTTCGTTTTCTTGCAAAGTGGAAGCCAAGGAAGGGCAATCTGTAGACACCCGGATCTGACTAATAAGTTGAACCATATTTCTTGTCACCTTAGTAGGCCCCTAGTTGGTCACTCACCTTGAGCCCATCATTAGCCCTATTTTGAGCCCATTAACAATTAAATTCCTTGAAATCCCGCCCATATCACTTTGAGAGAGTCTTTAAGCATCAATAACTCTTATCTTTTCATGTGGTTGGCTGATAATTCACATAAATCTTGATTTTATAGTCGCGACGCATCGTAGCGCCGCGTCTCAGTGTCGGTCGATGCAAGCCGCCGCGATAGCCCATGCACGTAGGCATACGTCGCGACGCTCTGCCCTGTCGCGTTCACGTCGCGGCCCTACGATACGCCGCGACAGCAGCTGCGCATGCAGGCCTCCGCAACCACCTCCTATTTATCCTCCCATGGGTTTATCTTTATCCTAGGGAATATCTCAACCCCTTGGGCGGGATTTGGGCCCTAGGGATCTCCTTTGAGGTCCTAAGGACTCTCTCACACGAATTTTATTGGGATTTATCTCTCACTTCAATTATTATCCACTTTAATGAGTAATTCTCTCTCAAAAATCTATATAAACAAGGCCTTCTCTTGATGGACGGAGGGAGCCCCATTTTCACCCGAAGGGCTGCCGAAATCTACTCTAATCTGGACTTAGCCACGCAGCTCCCCCATTTCCTCTCCTTCTCACAATCCACTCCACAAAAGCTTGCTATTCCTTCATCAACGGAGGGTGGAACGGTTAACGTGTGAACGGCGACTCCAACATTTTCCCGAAGCCATTGCACATCATTTGGACTGCATCCACGCCAGGGAGTCGCCCTCATGGGCTCATTCCTCTCCCCTCCCATTTTCCTCTATTTCTTTATGCATTTTTATGTTATTCTAGATAGGTTGCATCTTTCCCATTCCCACGTTTTCCAAATACCCAAGGGGTTAAAAAAACCCTAGGTTCATTCCCACCATGCTCTTTCCATCCTTTTCATTTCTGAATAGATACTACTCTTAACTCGTTTAATAGGGCTTTTGTGTTTCCTTTTTTTTTGGCAGGCACTCAAGCAAGACCCTACGAGGCGCTCTCATCCTCTGGCCGGCTGGAGGATGGGAGAGGTTCCATCCACAATCTCCCGCAAAGAAGAGAACGCGACGGAGGTGGGCGACGTGACAATAGACGCATCCACAGGGCTGACGCTTTATCGGAATGGCCGCGTCGGTCATGACAACCGCGACATCAGGTATTCCTCCGTTCTCTTCCCCCCTTTCCTGGAGTAGTTAGCCCGCATTATTCTCTTCATTTGGCAACTCTCTAGGTGGCGATCAATCCTTTTTCCATGCTATCACATTGATATTAATGTTTGTGTTGAGGGGGGTCACATTCCCCGTGATTACAAGCGTTAGGTCTGGTAGAGTACCTTGACAGCCTGAAAGATATGTGGACATATCAGTGAAGGATGTCTTATAATGAGGATGATGATCCAAAGACCTACAAGAGGCTGTTGATAGTCCTCAGTCAGGGAAATGGCGAGATGCCATGAATTTTGAGATGCAGTCATGTACACCAACCAGTTTGGAACTTGGTAGACTGCCTGAAGGTATTGTACCTATTGGGTGCAAGTGGATCTTTAAGAGAAGATCGGTGCAGATGGACAAATCGACACTTATAAGGCAAGGTTGGTGGCAAAGGGGTATCTCGTCAAAGACAAGGATTAACTATGACGAAACTTTCTCACCAGTTGCCATGATAAAGTCGATCAGAATTCTTCTCGCCATGCTGCATACTTTGATTACGAGATCTGGCAAATGGATGTAAGAACTGCTTTCCTCAATGGAACATTGAGGAGGAAGTGTATATGATACAGCCTGAGGGTTTTACATCCAAAGAGTGTCCAGATAAAGTATGCAAGCTTCAAAGGTCCATCTATGGATTGAAGCAAGCTTCTCGTAGTTGGAACATAAGGTTTGATGATGCTATCAAATCTTATGACTTCATTAGAATGAAAGATGAACCATGTGTGTATAAGAAAATCAGTGGGAGTGCTATCACTTTTCTCATACTTTACGTTGATGACATCTTTCTCATTGGGAATGATGTAGGGATGTTATCATCAGTAAAGGTTTGGTTGTCAAAGAACTTCTCCATGAAGGATTTGGGAGAAGCATCCTACGTATTAGGAATACGTATCTATAGAGATAGATCTAAGAGGATGCTTCGCTTGACCCAATCCATGTACATAGATACCATTGTCAAAAGGTTTGGCATGGAAAATTCCAAGAGAGGTCTCATACCAATGAGACATGGGATTAATCTCTCTAAGGAGCAGTCTCCTAAGACTCCTGAAGAGAGGGCAGTCATGGATAGAGTCCCCTATGCCTCGGCTATAGGGTCTATCATGTGTCATGCTATGTACAAGACCTGATGTAGCATTTGCTCTTAGTGTTACGAGCAGATATCAGGCAAATCCAGGTGAAACGCACTGGATGGCAGTGAAATGTATCCTTAAGTACTTGAGAAGGACTAAGGATATATTTCTGGTTTATGGAGGAGGGGACTTGAAACTTCGGGCATATACTGACTCGAGTTTCCAATCAGATCCAGATGATAGCAAGTCTACATCTGGGTTTGTGTTCACCTTAAATAGAGGTGTAGTGAGCTGGAAGAGTTCCAAGCAAGAAACCACTGCGACTCGACGACAGAAGCTGAGTACATTGCTGCAGCTGAAGCCGCCAAGGAGGCAGTGTGGATGAAGAAATTCATCACCGACCTTGGTGTGGTGCCGGGTGACTCTGATCTGATCCCATTTCTGTGTGACAACAATGGGGCCATTGTGCAAGCGAAAGAGCCGCGGTCTCATCATAAGTCGAAGCACATTCTGAGGCGATTTCACCTGATCAGGGAGATTATCACTAGAGGAGATGTACTAGTGGAAAAAGTTCCTTCAGTTGACAACATTGCAGATCCACTGACGAAGCCTCTGACTCAAATGTGTTTGAGCGCCACCTAGAGTCTATGGGTTTAAGACATAAAGGTGATTGGCTTTAGTCCAAGTGGGAGATTGTTAGTTTGGGTGTCCTCAAGCCAATCATAACTTGTACAATCTTGTTCCTTAATAATAATAAGGCTTTTATATTCATTATGTGTAATTCGTTTATCGTTTCATTATGAATCCATGAATATGCGCAATGGATACTAATTATGATGAGATCATAACAATGGGATTATATCCTTTAAGCGTATATTCTTAATTGTTCCTAGTCTGAGGATATTCGAGAAGGACATCGAATATCCGGTTAGACTAGTACAGGTTGCACCTGCTCATATGATGAGGGTGACTGGTCTCATAGTCACTTGTGTGGAGACACTAAGGTGAATCTGTAGGTGCTCATTGGAGAATGAGTTTCAGAATGATCCGTTATGAATCGCTGGATGGTAATGTTACCTAACTGTCAACCAGCTAGATTCATTGTCATAATGGCGTGATTGGTCCTTAGACCTGAGACACCAAGGACACCTTGTCGATGGACTTCTAGATTTTGACCTTAACTTATAGTTCTCTAGCCATGGGGTCTTAATCAGTTAAGTGTTCGGATCTAGCGGAATACCTTCGAAGGTGATTGTGTGGTCAACATGGGATCGCTCGCTCTCAGTAATAAGAGAGTGAATGCTCTAGGGAAAGATGCTGATAGTCCCTGGCCAGGGCATGACTACTTATCAGAAAAGGAGTTTTCTGATATTGTTATGCGGCATCTAATCCAAGTGAGTGCGCGTATTAGGGTTTGACAGTTGACCATACCCTAAGTGAACTCGGGAGTATTGTATGAGCGAAGCACTATAGTCAGTGATATCTGTTGACACAAAAGGTTCCTTGAATGGGTTGCTGAACCCCAATGCTTTCCAGGATCAAGTGGTGTTGCTTGGCACCCAACTTGATTGGAAGCCCGGTCAATTATCGTGAGACAATAATTGATTGTGTAATAATTAATATGAGATGTTGATTAATTGCAGTAAGTCAATAAAGAGTTATTGGGCTTAATGGGCTGAAAATTGGACTACCACTTGGGCCTAGAGGGTCACACGCAATAGAGTTCCGAGCAAACTAGGCAGGATGACCGATATAGACATTAATTGGGTTTTTATGAAAAACTGCAGAGTCTATATATACACGTGGAGAGTTAAACCCTGGCCCAAGCTCCAGGCTCTCTCCTTGGCCGCCACCTCTCTCTCTCTCCCTGGGCGCCCCCACCTTCTCTCTCTCCTCTCTCTGGCACATGGTGGAGTTGAGATCCGGGAGACGCGTGGAGACCGAGGAGATCCCGTCTGCGTCCGGAGCTCGCGTGGATATGTCTAGAGGCCGGACACCTGAACGGCTTGAAGCACCAGCGCCTCCAGCGCTACCTCCTCCCCGGATTCGGGAGTTTCGCAACCCCGCAAAGGTAAAGATCGGATCTTCCTACATGCGGGTTCTCCATTTTTGTTCGATTCTGACCGCCGGCAACGATATCTACCGGAGGGAATCACACTTTCGCTGTGCTCTGATCGATTCCTTACAATTACAACAGTAGATAAAAGTAAATTATCTTTAAACTTAAAGCTGAGAACTACTTATGTTGTGCATTATCCAAAAGAGAATTTAGTAGAGTATCTGCATGTAAATCAGCTAAAGAAATATGGGATAAACTGCAGATAACTTATGAAGGAACAGATAAGTAAAACAAACTAGGATAGATATTCTTGTCTCACAATATGAGCAATTTAAAATGCTTCCAAACGAAATATATCACTCAGATGTATAATAGATTTTCGAGCATAGTAGTTGGTCTGAGTTCTCTTGGTAAAAATCTTTCTGATGAGGAAACTATTAGAAAGTACTTAGGCTTAACTCTTTCATGGACACCTAAAGTAACTACTATTGAAGAAGCCCATGACTTAACCAAACTTTCTATTGATAACTTAATAGGTTCCCTCATGGCACATGAAATTAATATGGAGCGACTATCCGAAAGCTCATCAAAAAAAATGTACTAATGCTCTAAAGTTGTAGCTTCTCCTTCCACTTCTTCCTCTTCTAGTTCCAAAAATGCAGATTCTGAAGACAGTGATGTAGATGAATTATTGTCCAAGCTTTAGAAAATTCTCAAGAAGAAGAAAAATGGATCAAGAAGGATTCAAAAGAAAGAGAGAAAAGAAAAAGAACCAATCTGCTACGAATGCAGAAAACCTGGACACCTAAGACCAGATTGTCCTAAGCTAAAGAAGACTGTTCAACCAGAAAAGTCCAAAAAGAAGCACAAGAAATTCAAAAGAAAAGTCATGGCGGCTGCTTGGGAAAATGAAGAGGCCACAAGCTCAGAGTCAGAGAAAGAGCAGGTAAGTCTAGCCCTCATGGTAGGACTAGATGAGGTACATTCTGACCCATTTTTTGATTCATGCACTGATTCAAGGTCAGAGTCTGAAGACTTAGAAGAAGTCTTTAATGAACTATATGAAAAATATAAGGGTGTTGTAAAAGAATTAAAAAATCTGAAAAACAACAATACTTGCTTGGAAAACACCAATTCTGATCTTAAATCCGAATTGGAGCAACTAGAAAAATAATTAAAGGACAGTAAAGATAATAATAATCTTTTAAATGAAGATTTGAAAAGCAAGAATAATGAGAGGTTAGAGTTAGAAGAAAAATTAAAAACTCTAACTAAAGAAAATCTATATTTAAAAGAATCAGTTAGAAAATTAACTAGAGGGAAAACATCTTTAGCCCTATGCTTAAAAGGGTCAAAATCTGAAAATAATAAACAAGGGCTTCGATACATACCTCCGGAAAAAAGGAAAACAAGCCATAATTCCAAGAAAATATCCTTTGCCAAATTTTGTAAAAGAAACCAAAATGCCTCAGAAAAAGGCCCCTAAAATGAACAAGCTTTATCAAACAAAAAAAAGGTTTTTAAAAATTGTGTTCTAAACAGACATCATAAAAACAATAAGAACTGAAAAAAATTATATTCATTGTTGTTCTCATTGTAATAAATTAGAACACACAGTAAACACCTGCACAATAAGGCACCTAGTATGGATCCGAAAGGATATTTTTATGCATCTAACCATCAAGGACCCAAAAGATTTGGGTACCTACTTCTGAGTAGTTTATTTGCAGGATAGCCTTGGAGCATCAGGATCAAGGATGCTCAAGGCATTGGTGGCTGCCAGCTCTTCATCCAACTCCTATATGAAGAGGGAGTAGTCACAAATATTGAATTTTATATTACTACTAACAATGTTTGCAAGATTTTCCTAAGATCTATGCAGATAAAAAAAAATTTAAGACTTGTCAAACAACCAGTCAACAAGACGACTCAGAGATCAATAGGTCGACACACCAAGAAACACCTGTCGACAGACAAGTGAAGAATCCTCAAGAGGACCCTCTCAGTCAGGGGGAGCCTTATGCTTAGGGGGAGAAAACATTCAGGGGAAGTACAGACTAAGGGGGAGTTATTCATTAATGTTAATCATGTTGAACCCCTCAATGGTAAGAAAATTTCTCAAAAGGGGAGAGAATGCATGGTAAGATCCTTCCTTTTTGGTTAGTGACAAAAAGGGGAGAGTATGCTTGGTATGCATTATCTGTGAATTTTCTATATTTTCTATGCTTTTGTCAGAAAATTCTCATAAATTTTGTCACTACCAAAAAGGGGGAGATTGTTGAACCTCTCTTATATTTTACCCTTATATTTTGGTGATAACAAAATTTATGATTATTACATATTATTTAATATATTAATATCATATTTTCCTAATAAATATAAATTTATGGAATTATCGTTGTGTGTTGTGCACTAAAATTCTAAATCGATGTTTATTCAATATACATCGATTTCTGTTCAAAGTGCCACATCGATTTCACTAACAACGATTTGATAAGTTACACAATGATTTGATCGGTAACGATTCGTTAAGTGAAACACGATTTGGTTCTCACAACGATTTGATAAGTGAGAACAACGATTTGCTCCCAAAACGATTTGGTTCTCACAATGATTTGATAAGTGAGAACAACGATTTACTCTCTCAACGATTTGATAAGTGAGAACAATGATTTGCTCTCACAACGATTTGTTTCTCATAACGATTTCATAAGTGAGAACAACGATTTGATTCTCACATCGATTCGATAAGTGCCATACGATTTGATCGCCACATCGATTTCTCTCTCACATCGATTTCCTAAATGAGAACATCGATTTGACCAAAACATCGATTTGATAGTTCCATAACGATTTGGTTGCCACATCGACTCGATAAGTGAAAACATCGATTTGCCTATCTTTATAATAACAATTTGCCTTTACTTAAACATGTTTGTCCAAACATCGACTTCATGTAAACATCATTTTCTTTATACTCAGATCTTTCAAATATGTTTGGCGCCTAATGAAAAGTCAAAAATGTCTCCGACAGATAATTTTCTTTTATCTCTCTAGATCTCTTCTCTCCTGTCAGACAGAAAGGTGGTCACTTACTACTTCTGGGAGAAAACAGGAAGCATAGAGGTATGTGAGCTTTTTGACAGAAACATTGTTTTAGTTAAACACCTTCTTCTATGCTTACAGACCTCGTAGACCACAAAGTGGCTGACAATCTGAAGAAGAAAAAAAAAAGAATGGAAGATCAGCAATGATTAGAAGAGCTCAACGGATCTATTCAAAAGCCTCTCATATAAAAAATGAAAGAAAAAGCAAGAGAGTTCTGAAGATCTTTGAAGGAGTGTACATCTGTGAGGAACCTCAACTCCATATACACTCAAAGGAAAAGGAGAAAGAGCCCGAGCTCAAGAAGAAGTGTTCAAGCATTTGAAAGCCCTCAAAACTTCAAGCTCTTTCTCCTCTCTTCACTCTCTCTGTGTGCATCTTTGTAATCTGGGGGAGAGAGTCTTTTCGCTGAGAGTATTCTTTTTAGTTGGTTTCATTTATTCCAACTCTCAACTTTGTTCTTTCTTTTCTAAGAAAGACTCTGTCCAGTGTTAGGACTGTATACAGTGTAGAACCTAGCTAGGGGTTTGTGTCTAGCAGAACCACACGGGGGTTTTGTACCAAGAGGTTGGCTTCTTGACCTGTAAAAGAAGTGGGCTGCCTTCTTTCCCAGGAAAAGAAGAGACCAGCTGAGGTTCTGGGTGTTGTATTTCCTTGAGGGGGACTGTACCCTTGGTTAATAAAAACTCAAGAAGTTGCTTGGGGACTGACGTAGGACTCCATGTGGGAAGGCCGAACCAGGATAAATTCTGGTGTTATTTTGTGTGATTGTTTGCTTCAGCACTGCTACTCTCTATCACACTAAACTAACCAAATCTTCAAGTGATAATTTTCTGTGTTTAAGTTTCTATTTCAGATTTCAGAAAACTTATTCACCCCCCCCCCCTCTAGGTTAGCTTGTTGTCGTACCAAAAGGGCCAACAGTTACCACAGGGCATGAAATTTTGTCATTTATGGATGGAAGCTCAGAATATAACCAAATTCGAATGGCCGACAAAGACAAAAATCACACGGCCTTCCGATCACCGAAAGGCATATTCAATTACAAAAGAATGCCTTTTGGCCTGAAAAATGCAGCGCCACCTACTAAAGGGCTATGACCAAGATATTTGATGAAATGCTCCACAACTTGGCCGAATGCTATGTGGCGACTTGGTGGTCAAGACAGAGAAAAACGAAAATCATTGTGGTGGTCTTCGAAAGGCTTCACTAGTATAAACTGAAAATGAACCCCATGAAATGTGCCTTTAGCGTGTCAAGCGAAAAATTCTCGGATTCATTGTTCGCTATCGGGGCATCGAAATAGACTCCGATAAGATCAAGGCCATTAGGGAATGGCCTCCCCCTAAGACACTTACCGAGCTACGCACCCTCCAAGGTCGTTTGGCTTTCATCAGACGATTCATATCCAACTTGTCAGGAGATGCCAACCTTTCTGCAAATTAATAAAGAAAGGAGCCCCTTTCAATTGGGATGAAGAATGTCAAAATGCCTTGAACAAAATCAAAGAGTATCTCCTCAATCCGCCCGTACTGGGGGCACCTATTAAAGGGAAACCTTTAATTCTATACATTGCAGCCATGGATGCTGTCACACCCGACGCGGAATATCGGAACGCGAGGGCAGTTGCAAGAAAAGGTATAGAGCAAGTACTAGACATCAAACCATTGCACAATGAATAATACTAAAGCAACCTTTCTCATTAATAATTTCCAATGTAGTTAAAACTACTAATATCAGAGCCAAATCTATAGGGCCCAATTACATTGAAATAAAGCAAAGACTATACTTCAAACCTAACTACTACAACGCTAAACATGGTAAAAGGATGCTAGGGTACTCATGACATCACTCCAGGTCATTCCAGTCCTTTTGAGTGTATGGTTCATCCTCGGTCTCACCTGAGAATACAACGACAAATACCGCAGGTGAGCGAACAAAGCCCAGTAGGACTTAAATCTCAATAGTCAAGCAGGCTTTAAATAATTAATGCATTAAAGGCAGAGTAACTAATGATAGAGCGAGAGAATCAAGTAATAGATAGCAGGATAGCACGTGAACGAAATAGCACAGGTTTCCAAATATAGCACGAGAGTCGAGTATAGCACAAAATAGCAAGATGGTCATAGCACAAATAGCACATAGTATAGCAATAGCACAACGAGTATAGCATAGCACTTTGTTGTCAACAGACAACGAGAGAATATAGCACTTTTGATTGTCATTAGATTAATCTAGATAGTATGGCACTTGGATGTAATGCTGACATCCTGATCATTTAACTCCCATGGGCAAAATGGCACTTTCGGGTGCTCTCCCCAGGACCAGATCAGGCCCTATTGCGCTGGCATTGGTTATATTATTATCTTTAGACAATCAGTCAATGGCCAAATAGAGTACAAGGAAATAGATGAGAGCACTAGATGAATAGACGAGATAGTAGAGTGAACGAGAATAGATGAGCGAGTAGACTATAGATGAGAGATAGTAGACTTTGTTCGTAATACGTCGAGTAATCAGGCGTAGTAACAGTTGCACAACACGCGCACTTGGTGTTGGCAGTCAAGTGGAACTCACGACTCTACCACTGGCCATGTTAAGCACAGGTTCAGAGGTCCGACGTGATTCAAGATATGAGCAAACTTCTAATAGTATTTGGATCATATCGATCCCTAAAGGGGTATCATAGGTGTTAGGGTACAACCGGCTCGTCGACCATGTGGGAATCCATGGACAGAGGAGACTTACGGAGGCCTTGAACACAAAAGACTCACTAGTCCGGCAGAAGGAATATCCGACGAGAGTTCGTCCAAGTCAAGAAAGTGTGTATATAGAAACAAGTGCTCGACATCTAGAGGAGTTCTAAAACAAGGGAGCATCGAGATCGGTGTTTCAAAACAATGCAAAAATCGAGGGAAAGTCATTTATATTAAGGCAATTTAATTGCATAAATTACCAGATAGATTAGTCAGATGTTCATGCCAATTAAGCCACATTTGGATGGTTCGAGTGTGTGCATGTGATATGAAATCATAGATGGAAATGAGTCGTGTGTATGTATTTTAAATCACTATAAAAAGTTCAAATTATATTAAGTGCATTTACTGCGGGTATAACTGAGATTAAAGGGCATAAGCACATAGGCAATTAGAGCATTGCAAGTCAGGTTTTTCTGCAAAAATCCGTGATCGTGACGGACACTTGTAAGGATCGCCACGGGGTCGGATCAGAATGACATTACCTATAAGGATCGCGACAGGCTTGTCTGATCAGCGTTGAGAAC
Source organism: Colocasia esculenta (assembly GCA_014218235.1). Taxonomy (NCBI): domain Eukaryota; kingdom Viridiplantae; phylum Streptophyta; class Magnoliopsida; order Alismatales; family Araceae; genus Colocasia; species Colocasia esculenta. The sequence goes on along the minus strand of JACBKR010002010.1, from coordinate 9,301 downwards.
GCGACAGAGACCTGTAAGGAATGCGACAGACCGTTCAGACCAGGCACAGCGATCGCGACGGCGATGCCTGTCGCGTTCAGGACGCGACCGGCAGACTGTCGCAACCAGACCTCAGAATGCGACCTTAGGGCCATCGTTTCTGGTGGTCTGTGCCCGGGTACAACAGGGATCAGACTGTCTTGGATTGCGGACTAGACTTTCCCTTTTGACATAGGGTTGTTCTAATACTATAACAAATTGTATAGTGCATGAAAAATTGTGAACCAGTTTTAAACAGATCCAGACATGCATGGGAACTTCAGTAAATCAGAATCGGAAGCAACGAGGTTTCAACATGGTTTACTAAAGAGTATTCAGGACGAACATAGAACTGTGTACAGTTGGGATCAACAAATTAATTCGCATGATAGGGTGGATGGAATTAGGGCTTTCAGGGGCAAATGAAACCTAACATCCTCAGAATCTTCAATAAAAATTTCATGGCACGAGATTAAGTGTAGAAGGAGAACAAGATTAATAAGGGGTTCGGGGTCAAGACAAGTGTAGAACTTCGAAAATCAAGAAGTAAATATTGACTCAATGATAAATCATGAAACTTGAGGGTATTTCTCATGATGATGTGAAGAACACAGTTAAATTTATAGTTTATGCTCGTGAGAATGCCTACCTTAGACGTTTTACTTCTTTAGGGCAAGAACTTGAAGAACTCGGGGAAGAACTTGGGAGATCCCTCTTCTCCACGAATTTTCCTCCTCTTGGCCTCTCTTCTTGGTCCAGCAACCCCCTTGGCACGAGCTAGAGCCGGCCATGAGGGTTTTAGGAGAGTATTTAAGCATCTCTCCATTCTATTCCTACTATGACTTCTATCCCTTTTTATTCCGAAATTCCTAATTCTTCTCCCCTTTTTAGGCATGAGATCTCCTAATTGGGTTAAGATGGGAGCTAACTTCATGGGCAACCCATTAGGGTAGGTTTAGGAACTCATTCCAACTCAACTTTCTTTAATGCATTAAGCTTCTTTTATAATTAAGCATTATTTTAGTTACGAATTTAGGGTAATTTCTCATTATTCCCCTTTTAAAAATTCTTATTTTGGCCCACTAAATCTACTGGCTCAATTTAATAAAGCCCAATACTTCTTCTCATTTAATGGGTTTATTTATTTCTCTTCCATGAATTTCCTATGTCATTTATTTTCTTTTAATTGATTTTTATAATAAATCAAAAAAAATAATATTATGTATTTTTTTTTGTTCAAAAATTCAGGTTGCTACATCCTCCCCCTTTAAAAAGAATTTGGTCCCCAAATTCATACGATCATAAGGGAGAAATGTCTTACCGAAAAGATCGGGGTAGTTGCGTCTGATGATTCCTTCCGGTTCCCATGTAGCTTTTCCATTCTACGATTATTCCATAAGACTTTAACCACATGGATGGGACGGTTCCTGAGTTGTTGAACCTTCCGTTCCAGTATCTTGACTGGCTTCTCTTCGTACGTCACATCTTTGTTCAGCACAGTTCTCATGGCGAATGATGTGGGTAGGGTCATAGACATACTTCCTGAGCGTGGAGACATGGAACCACATTGTGTACACATGCTAGATCCGGTGGCAATGCCAGTCGATATGCAACCTCACCAAATCTTTCGAGTACTTCAAAAGGACCAATGAATCTAGGATTGAGCTTTCCTTTCACTCCAAATCTTAGATGCCACGTGTAGGTGACACCTTAAGAACACATGATCACCGACTTGGAATTCTAGGTCTCGCCTTCTTTTGTCGGCATAGCTCTTTTATCTAGACTGAGCAGTCTTAAGCCAGTCTCTAATCACTTGTATGTCCTTTGTGGTACATTGCACCATGTCTGGGCCTAACCACTGCTGTTCTCCAACCTCATTCCAGCATGCAAGAGATCTACATTCATTCCGTAGAGTACTTCGAACGGTGCCATCTTGATGCTCGCCTGGTAACTGTTGTTATAGGCGAACTCAATAAGAGATAGATGCTCATTCCAATATCCTTGGAAGTCTATGTGCAGCTCTCAACATGTCTTCCACTATTGGTTGGTTCTTTCAGTTTGCCCATCAGTTTGTGGATGGAAGCAGTACTAAAGTTGAGTTTAGTACCCAGTGCACCTTGCAGACCTTTCCAAAAATGAGATGTAAATCTCGGATCTCGATCCGAGACAATAGATGATGGAACTCGTGCAGTCTTACTATCTCCTTGACATATAAGGCAGCTAGTACCTACATTGACCACTTGCTCTTTATAGGCAGAAAGTGGGCGGATTTTGTTAGTCGGTCAACTATGACCCATATGGTGTCGAGTCCACCATGAGTCTTGGGTAAACCCATGATGAAGTCCATGCCAATGCTTTCCCACTTCCATTCTGGAATATCAAGTGGTCTAAGTACACCAGCAGGGTGTAGGTGTTCCGCTTTTACTTGTTGGCAAGTAAGGCAGTGAGCAGCATGCTCGGCTACCTCTCTCTTCATGTTCGGCTACCAAAATGTTCTTTTCATGTCTTGATATATTTTGGTACCTCCTGGATGAATAGTGTACTTTGTCTTGTGAGCTTCATCCATTAATCTTCTCTTTAGTTCTTCATTGTCGGGAACACATGTCCTTTCTTGAAAGACAAGCCTTCCGTCTTCAGTCATTGCAAAGTTCAGTCTTTCGGCTAGAGTTTCCTTGACGCGAACTAAGAATGGATCATCATCTTGTTGAGCTTTGATCTCCTCTAGCAGATCAGATTGAATCTTGATATTGGCAATCAAGACTTGGTCATCTCTATGTTCAATAGTTAAGTCCAACCTTGCGAATTGTTCTAGTAGTTGCATCTCTCCAAGGACTAGACTTGAAACAGATGCCATTGGCTTCTACTAAGAGCATCAGCTACGACATTACCCTTGCCTGGGTGGTATTGGATTTTGAAGTCGAAATCCTTCAAATATTCTAGCCATCTTCTTTGTCTCATGTTGAGTTCTTCTGGGAGAATAAATACTTCAGACTTTGGTCTGAGTAGATAGTGAACTTTTCTCCATACAAGTAGTGTCTCCAGATCTTTAGGGCGAAGACCACGGCCGCCAACTCCAGATCATGCACAGGGTAGTTGACTTCATGTGTCTTCAGTTGTCTTGAAGAATAGGCAATGACCTTCTCCTTTTGCATTAGTACACAACCTAGCCCGATTCCTGAGGCATCGGTGTGGACAGAGAAACCTTCTCCCTCTATTGACAGAGCGAGAACAGGTGCTGAGGTGAGACAGTCTTTGAGAGTTTGGAAACTTTTCTCACACTCTTTACTCCAGGAGTATGGATTCTCCTTTCGTGTCAGATGCGTGAGAGGAACGGCGATCCTTGAGAAGTCCTTGATAAACCGCCTGTAATAGCCAGCCAGTCCTAAGAAATTCTGATTTCTGTGACATTGGTTGGTCTCTTCCAGTTGAGTACAGCTTCGACTTTGGAGGGATCGACGGAGATGCCATCCTTTGAAATGATATGGCCCAAGGAGGACACTTCTTCGAGCCAGAATTCACACTTGCTAAGCTTTGCGTACAGTTTGTTGTCTCGCAAGACTTGCAGTGCTATCTTCAGGTGTTCTTCATGCTCTTCCTTGGTCTTGGAGTATATGAGGATGTCGTCGATAAAGACGACTACGAACTTGTCAAGGTAGGCCGATATATGTTGTTCATGAGTTGCATAAAGGCTGCAGGAGCATTGGTTAGCCCAAAAGGCATAACAACAAATTCATAGTGCCCGTACCTGCTCCTGAAAGCCGTCTTGAAGATATCGTCCTCCTTGATCCTCATTTGGTGATAGCCAGATCGAAGATCGATCTTGGAGAAATATTGAGCTCCAGATATTTGGTCGAACAGTTCATCAACTCTAGGCAAAGGGTACTTATTCTTGATGGTGAGTTGATTGAGTTGTCGATAGTCGATGCAGAGCCTCATCATCCATCCTTCTTCTTGACGAACAGCACATGCGCTCCCCATGGGAAGTACTTGGTCTGATGAACCCCTTTTCTAGTAGCTCCATCAGTTGCATCTTCAACTCCTTTAGCTCAGCAGGTGACATCCGATACAGTTGACGCGGTACCGGGGCAGCTCCAGGGATTAACTCTATGGCGAAGTTGACATCACGTTCCAGGGGAATCCCTGGCAGATCTTTAGGAAACATATCGACGTAATCCTGAACTATGTGAATGTCTTCTATCTTAGCACCATTCTTTTCCACAACTAAGGCTGCTAGGAAAGCAATACAACCTTTTCTCATCATGTTATGGGCTTTTATGGCGGAGACTAGAGACATCCGTCTCTTATGCCTAATCCCAGTGAATGTTAATTTAGAAAGTCACTAAACGTCACCCTTCCTTTCTTACAATCGACGCTTGCCCCATAAGCGGACAACCAGTCGGCTCCCAAGATTACATCATAGCCTTCCATGGGCATACATGTTGCCCGGTTGGCTAACCAGAGGGGGGGTGAATGGGTCTTTAAATTAAATTTATCTGATAAAAACCTGAACTCAAACAAACATAAAGAGTTCTTGAAAGAGATTAGTAATGGTTAGTAAAAACAACAATCACACAACACACAGATTTATCCTGGTTCGGATCTCCTCTCCTTAGGAGTCCTACGTCCAGTCCCTGAGCAACCCTCAGGATTTCACTAGCTAGGGTACAGTCCCCCTATGGACAAAACAACCACCCAGCTCAGCTGGTCTTCCTTCACTCCTGAAGGGAACACAACACCCTGAGACCACCAGGTCTTCCTTCACTCCTGAAGGGAAAAACACCACCCTGGAAACCACCAGGTCTTCCTTCACACACGAAGGGAAAAACACAAGAAAATCTTGAGAGAAATGACTAGCCCTTAGATCAAGCTTTTACAAAACTCAATCTGAAGCTACAAGCACTGAGAGACGAAGATCTACACAATGAGCACTCTCTCAGAACTAATCTAGCTCTTCCTTAATTTTTCTTCTCACAGCACAAGGAGCTAAGAGCCAAGATCGAAAGGAATGAATTTCTAGCTCTAGAGATCTTCTGAAGACTTGAAAGCTACAGAGTTCTGGGCTCTCTTGAATATCAATAATGCTTTCTTCTTGAATGCCTTGTGTCTTCAGAACTTCGTCTTGTATTTGTATCTCCAATTTGAATGAGGACAAGGAGATGACCGTTGTCTCACAGCTTTGGTGTACGTTAGACTGAAGGATTTGTGGAAGCTTCCTGTCAACAGTCTTTTGTTCTTTGGAGCACGCAAAGTGATGAGATCTTCTGAGTTGGCTTGTAGTTCTTTCTGTGTCCAATAGTATATCTTCAAGGTTCTGCAAGGTTGAGCTTTAATGGTAGACAGCTATACTATCTCCAGATGTCAGTCAACGTTAGAGCAGATAGACACAAATATAGTAGTAACAGTTTATCGTTCTAAAAGATGCATGCAGAGAATACACGAGAATGGAAGATATGTTCTGTATCCATGCAGAGATACGTTCAGTCTTATTAAATGCATGGCAGTCAAACAGACGTGATGCAACTTTGACTATTCAACGTATCTTAAATCAAGATAAACAATTAATTAATAGAAACATGACTTATGCAATCATTATGATAGTCTGATAGAATCGTTATGAACAAATTGCTATAGTCTCAGAGGAAGTCGTTTTGATAACTTATGAAATCGTTATCACAACCAAGTCGTTATAACTCCTAAAAGAATCGTTACGCTTACTTATAGAAACGTTATGACGAACAAGTCGTTACAACTTCTGAAGGAGTCGTTACGATGACTTACAGAGTCGTTCTAACGAGCGAGTCATTATAACTTTCTAAAGAAATCGTTACGATGACTTACAGAGTCGTTCTGACGAGCGAGTCATTATAACTTTCTAAAGAAATCGTTACGATAACTTACAGAGTCGTTATAATGAGCAAGTCGTTATAACTTCTGAAGGAGTCGTTGCGATAACTTACAGAGTCGTTATAATGAGCAAGTCGTTATAACTTCTGAAGGAGTCGTTGCGATAACTTACAGAGTCGTTATAATGAGCAAGTCGTTATAACTTCTGAAGGAGTCGTTACGATAACTTACAGAGTCGTTATAATGAGCAAGTCGTTATAACTTCTGAAGGAGTCGTTACGATAACTTACAGAGTCGTTATAATGAGCAAGTCGTTATAACTTCTGAAGGAGTCGTTATGATAACTTACAGAGTCGTTATAACATCGACTGTTTGACACAGCAAGGTTATTCAATCTTACAAGTAAATCGTTGTACTTGTGAGGAAATCGTTACAGTTAATGAAGGAATCGTTATAGCTCTTCTGAAAAACAATGTATGTAAGTACTTACCACAAATGCTTGACTTTCTTTGGGTATTCCTGTGCTTAAGGCTAAATAAGACATAGTTAGAAAAACTTTTGACAGTGTTTTGTTTATCACCAAAATAAGCATGTAATTAATTTAAAAGTACATGGGGATGGACTGTTCATCAATACCACCAGGTCGGCTTTTAAGTTATGGTCCCCGATCATTACATCGGCAGATGGAAAATATTTGTTCAGTTCTCCTTTTCCCCTAGTGGTGTTGTGACCGAGAACTCACAACCATGGATATAGGTTTTGTAGTTAGGGTATCAGCAAGTGTTGAGATATAAATGAATGAGTTGCTCCAGTATCAAATAAGACAAATGCTGATAAGGAGAAAATTTGTAGAGTACCTTCTACCACGCCACCGTCCATAGCGGGTTCCTCATCATGCAGGGATTGCAGTCGGCCCTGCTTCTTAGGTGCATTAGGGTGCCTCTCATTCTCTTTCAGTAGCGGACACTCGGGGATGCAGTGCTCGCGACTTCCGCAGTGCAGACATGCGCCAACTTTCCTCCAGCATTCATCAGCCGTGTGACCCGGCTTGTCGCAGTGTTTGCAGTTGCTTTTTGCTGGAGTGTTGGGTACGAAGACCTTCGATTTCCTTTCTTGGCTGGATCCCTCCATGATGTTGAAGGGACGCTTCTTGCCATTGGTAGGCATAGCATATGATTTACCCGAGTCATTTCCTTTTTCACGAACTTCCCTTTTATACGGTCGGTGAAGTCCGTAGCATCTTCCAGTAGCTGAGCTTTCTTTACCATCTCGGCGTAGGTCTGGATGTCGAGGGGTTCCAGTTGGGTGATGTATTGGGGCCTAAGGCCGTTGAGAAAGCGTTTAGCCTTCATCCTTTCAGTAGCTACCAGGTGTGCCGCATACCTTGCCAGTCTAGAGAATTGGGCATATTCAGCCACAGTCAGGCTCCTTTGTTTCAGAGCAGAAAATTCCACAGCCTTCCTTTCTTGGACATGCTCGGAGAAGTATTTGGAGTTGAAAGCTTCTTTAAACTCGGTCCAGGTGAATTGACTGTTCTCCCTAGTTGCTTCCACTGACTCCCACCAAGCGCAGGCGACCTTCTCCAATTGAAAAGTGGCTAGCAGCAGCTTATCTCCCGCTGCGCATTGCATGACACAAAAAATCCTTTCCGTTTCTTTCAGCCAGTGTTCTGCTTCATCCGGATCTGTGGATCCACTGAACCTAGGCGGGTTCAGACTTCTGAAGTTACAATGCAGATCGCCTGCACCGGCACGATTACCCCCCCTTGGGTAGCTTGCATGATGGCACGAGTCAACTCTTGGATGGTTTGTTGCATGCCCCTCATTTGAGCACGTTCAGCAGTCATCTTGATTGCTTAGTTCCTACAAAAGAATATTATTGTCATGATATCGATGTGAGATTTACTTTGTGCGGATGTGAGTTTATTTTAGCTAGTTACCCTTGGCTCAAACCACCTCTCACATAGGTAGGATAATTGACTCTAATCGAGGTAGGTTTACCTAGATCATCCTATAATTAAGAATAACCTAGGCTCTGATACCACAAAACTGTCACGCCCCGACGAGGAATATCGGAACATGAGGCAGTTGCAAGAAAAGGTATAAAGCAAGTACTAGACATCAAACCATTGCACAATGAATAATACTAAAGCAAACCTTTCTCATTAATAATTTCCAATGTCTAGTTACAACCACTAATATCAGAGCCAAATCTATAGGGCCCAATTACATTGAAATAAAGCAAAGACTAAACTTCAAACCTAACTACTACAACGCTAAACATAGTAAAAGGACGCTAGGGTACTCATGACATCACTCCAGGTCGTTCCCGTCCTCCTGAGTGTATGGTTCATCCTCGGTCTCACCTAAGAACACAACGATAAATACCGCAAGGTGAGCGAACAACGCCCAATCAGACTTAAATCTCAATAGTCAAGCAGGCATTAAATAATTAATGCATTAAAGGCAGAGTAACTAATGATAGAGCGAGAGAATCAAGTAATAGATAGCAGGATAGCACGTGAACGAAATAGCACAGGTTTCCAAATATAGCACGAGATTCGAGTGTAGCACAAAATAGCAAGATGGCCATAGCATAAATAGCACAAAGTATAGCAATAGCACAACGAGTATAGCATAGCACTTTGTTGTCAATAGACAACAAGAGAATATAGCACTTTTGATGTCATTAGATTAATCTAGATAGTATGGCACTTGGATGTAATGCCGACATCCTGATCATTTAACTCCCATGGCAAATGGCACTTTCGGGCGCTCTCCCCAGGACCAGATCGGGCCCTATTGCGCTGGCATTGGTTATATTATTTATCTTTAGACAATCAGTCAATGGCCAATATAGAGTACCAAGGAAATAGATGAGAGCACTAGATGAATAGATGAAATAGTAGAGTGAACGAGAATAGACGAGTGAGTAGAGTATAGATGAGAGATAGTGGACTTTGTTCGTAATACGTCAAGTAATCAGGCGATAGTAACAGTTGCACAACACGCACACTTGGTGTTGGCAGTCAGGTGGAACTCACGACTCTACCACTAGCCATGTTAAGCACAGGTCCAGAGGTCCGCGTGATTCAAGATAAGAGCAAACTTCTAATAGCTGTTTGGATCATATCGATCTCTAAAGGCGTATCATAGGTGTTAGGGTACAACTGGCTCGTCGACCATGTGGGAATCCATGACAGAGGAGACTTACGGAGGCCTTAAACAAAGACTCACTAGTCCAGCAGAAGGAATATCCGACGGAGAGTTCATCCAAGTCAAGAAAGTGTGTATATAGAAACAAGTGCTCGACGTTCTAGAGGAGTTCTAGAATAGTGGAGCGTCGAGATCGGTGTTTCAAAACAACGCGAAAATCGAGGACAAGTTCATTTATAATTAAGGCAATTTAATTGCATAAATTACCAGATAGATTATGTCAC
>JACBKR010002009.1:0-45264 GCA_014218235.1 Colocasia esculenta | reverse complement strand
TGCATAACATGAAAAATTCTTTCCGTCTCCTTTAGCCAGTGCTCGGCTTCATCCGATCCATAGTACCGCTGAATTGGTTGGTTTAAGCTTCTAAAGTTACAATGCAGCTCGCCTGCACCGTGATTTCTCCTCCTGAGCCGCTTGCAGGAGGGCACAGGTAAGTTCCTGAATAGTTTGTTGCATGCCCCTCATCTGAGCACGTTCAGCAGTCATTTTAATTGCTTAAGTTCCTACAAAAGTAACTTATCGTTAAGACATGGATATGGAATTAATTTGTGTGTCTGTGAATATCTTTTAGATCTTAACCCTGGTTCTACCCAAATCTCACATAGGTATGACAGTTGACTTAGACACATGCCATGGCAGTCCGTCGTAGAACATCCTAGACTTAAATATCCTAGTAATGTCACGCCACGACGCAGAATATCAGAACATGAGGAAGTTGCAAGTAAGCGAGTACAGAGTGTATAATAGACATCAAACTATTGGACAATTAAATAACACGAAATCAAACACCTTTCATTGATAATTCACTAATGTCTCTTACATCAACTAACATAGAGTCATTACATAGGGCCCCAAAAGACTTTATGTCACGCCCCGAATATTTAGCAGCGGAATAAATACGGGGGACGTGAACGATACAAACCGCGTATCACAGTTGAATAGTGCAGAGTCACAATCAAATATAATAACACATTCAAGACTATATATGGTCACCAATAGTATACTTCAATTCATTTCATTCAACTAGATACAACCTCACATAAGAAGAATTAACCAAAGGGTCCATCATTCAAATAAACTTCCAGAAAAGTTTCACTATTACATAGACTACTCAAATTTCTATTTCTAAACTGTCATCTATTCTAGGACGGGTACTCGTCACTCTTGCCCGTCCCATCTGACTCCACTGGTTCTTCATCACTACCTGAAAAAGGGCAGGATGATAGGGGTGAGCGAACTAGCTCAGTAGGATTAATCTCAATCACGTGCGGGCACTAGTATACATGATTAACATTTTAAGTAGGCAGATATGCTTATGAGTATGCTGACAATGTATGCTTTTCTAACAAGTTGAATAGCAAAGTAGAACGGATATCATATCAGATCAAGTGTAAGGCCCTCGAATTTTGTTGTATTATTGTATTGCATGTAAATAATTCATGTGTGTATGTACGTATGTAGATATCTACGTAAGTACTAGTTGGTATACTATTGCATGCATGTGTATAAACTAGATGTAAATAGTGTATGAATGACTTGTTGATAGTGTGTACATGATAATACATGTGTATGACATATATAGGTATAAGATGTGCAAGGTTTATGCATGTTTTGGAGTTCTGGCCAAAGGCCTTATAGGCGTCAATATCAATGGACGTTTGAGCTGAGTAGGCGTCATCCCCATGGACGCCAATACTAAAACCAGCGTCCAGCGATGTGGACGCCAACCTCTCTGACCTGCATGTGTTGCAGAGCCCAGAATTCCGGGAGCAAGCTAGCTCACCCATTGGGGAGCTGTCTCCAACGGTCTGAAAGGGGCATCACATCATCTCCTGCGTGGAAGAGAGGTTTTGGCTATATACAAGGCCATTTTCGCAACTCACACTCTTCTCTTTACCCTTTGCAAGAGAGGAAGAAGAGAGAAAAGGAGAGAAAACCCTATTTTCGGACTCTGAGAAACCCTCATCTTTGCAACCCAAAATCTGAAGTTCTGAAGCTTGATCCGGCCACCTGCTGCTTCAAGGAGCTTGCTGGATCATCGAGGAAGGCATCCCCGACCTCGGATTGCTCTGGAGCTTGCTCAAGAAACCGGAGGAAGGCCATCTTGGAGGCTGGTTGGGTACTTCTTGGGACAGCCCAAGGAGAGCTTCACCAAGCCTTTTGATCCGTTTGGAGTATATCTAAAAGGCAAGTACCCTACCCATAGTGTTCATGTATGTGTCTAGGATGGTTTTACCATTTTTATGTATTTTCCCTCGTGTCTTAGACCCCCAAGTTCACCCCATCTTTGGAGCTCGGGTCTGGGTTCTGCACAGACCTGACATTAACGGCAACATCCCTGGCCACTAAGATCATGCTTAGCGTCCAGCGATTATGCCGTTGACATTGAATTAGCGGCCATAGACCGCCGCCAAGTTCATCTGAGCAGAACAGCAAGCTGTTCGGCCCTTCTATATGATAATTTCGACGTGTTTTGCGTTGAGGATATAATGTAACTCTTATATACTATGTCACTAGTTAATGTGATGAATGGGAGAATGAATGTACATCTATTTTGTGGGTGGTTGAGTTAGTTGTTTATCTAATGTGTATGTGAAAAGAATGGCCATGTGTATTCACCATGATCCTCATGGTCAGTGGCAAAGTTTTGTTGCCCAAATTGTTAAACCATGTATGCATGTTACTATCTGTGTTCTGGGTTTCTGACATTTTTCCCATGCTTGTATGATATTTAAAAATTCTGTTTTGGGAAAAATAGAAATCATGCGTAGGTCATGTTAAATTCTAGTAAATGTGCGTTACTCGATAAATTCGGGAAAAAATTCTGTGACCCTGTGCATGCTAGGGTGCAGACAGTGAGCTGCTAAAATCTGTGATTTGTTTGACTCCATGTTAATCGCATTATGAATATTAGTGTGGAATGGATGGTTAATTTTCTGAAATTTCATTTTGAGTTAGAAAAATCTGAAATTTTGCATGTGGGATCCTAAGCCCGAAATTAGCCTGTGGTTAAAATTTCAGGTCATTTGGACCAGTATATGATGCAATATGAATTTTCCATGTAAAGATGTGAAACTAATGCATGCTTTTGTATATAGCAACCTGATTAGTGAAATTTCCTGAGTGCTAAATTTCTGTAATTGTAGTGCCATGATTAGGGAAAACAGAGAAGTGTGCATGTGAGTGAGAAATTGAATGAAATGAGAGTGACATGTGTAAAATATGTGTTAAAATCGGTAAAATATGTAATGTGTAACTTGTGCCAAATGTGACACTGCTTCCGTAGAGGGCAGTGGAACCGTATCAGGGAAAGGTCCCCCTGAGAAGGTTCATTGTGTAGTGACCCTAAGGGCATTAGGGGGAAATCCTGGAGGTGGACAAGTACACTGGTTAGGGTGGAGACTTGTTCTCCGGTCTGCGCAGTCCAAGAGTCACCATTGTATTGCCTAGATGGCTTCTATGTGATGTGATGTGTTTGTGTCCTTCTTTGGTGGTTTGGACTATGTGTCACGGCACTAAATGTGAAAGTGTAAATGTGAATGTGTAATGTGTATGTGTTCATGTGAAAATGTGAATGTGACAATGTGTAAAAGTGTATGTGTAAAGTGTGAAATATGCGAATTTGGAAATTGTGTAAAAATGTGAAATCAAAAATGTGAGGATGTGAGTTTGTAATCCATGTTATGACAATCTGAAATCATGCTTAAACAGTAGCTTTACCATGTTATGATCATGTTTATGTAGGCAAAATGCCTAGAATCCATGCTAGGAATAATTGCTAAGCATATAGGAACAACTTCCATCCTTGGTTGTTCACAGGTTGTGATTTAATCGTTGTTGTAGCTTTCATGTGTTAGATTTCAGTTGCTAAAGCATGAAAAACCAGCAAGCTTAAGCATGTAAATGGTTACGTATATGCGTAAGAGTGTGTAGATTCCATGTTAGGTATGTTTCCTTTCATGCATTCTCGGAAATCCATGTAAATAGCTTTCATGTCTTAGTCGGTTGAAAGTAGATTTTGCATGATAAATGAATAGAAATCATGTGAGAGAGTTATGTGTATTATTTAGAAATCTTGAAAGATCTGAAAGCATAGCCATGTGTTTAAATTGTAGATTCACCATGATAGGTTTAAAATTAAATGTCAAGCATGCTATATGTGTGTTTCATGATGTGTGTGTAGAACCTACTATGATATGTGCATGTACGGTATGTATGGAGTTACTTGCTGAGTCTTTTAGACTCACTACTTGCTTCGGCGTATAGTGTAGTCTGACGAGGCATTTGTGGAGGAGACGTTGGAGACCGACTCCGAGCGCGAAGATTAGAGTGTTGGAGCACTTGTGATTTTCTTTGATTTTCATAGTAATGTAAAGTGAACATTAGATTAGCATTATCAGGAAGAATTATAATATGGACATCATGTATTTGATTTTCAGCCAATTAAATTATGTGGACTTTTTTAGTCTTAAATGCTATTGAATCATGTATGTTAAATGTGAATGGAATGAAATGAGACAGGGTTCTTTACTCCCTACTCTGTTCTTATATTCACGTTATCTCAGCTGAATGTTAATGTTTGGTAAATGTCCCACTGTGATGACTCTTGCTATCCGACGTGGTTGGTATAACCGACCGGTATATGAGGGTCGGCATCAAGTGTCAAGTTCCATATACAATGGACGATATTCCAAGAATAAATCATGTCAGAAGAGATTGGCCATATTCAAACAGAGTTCATGTGTTCACAAGAACAAACTATCATATCATGTCAAGTCAAATTATCAAGTCAAACAGGAGGCACATATTCACAATCTTGCATGTCAGGTGTGCTATGCCAAGCACCAAGAGTCCATACTCCCTCGTTAACAAGTACGTTGGGGCGCTCCTCCCCAGGACCGGACAGGGCCCTATTGCACAGGCATTGTATCAAGTTTTGGACCGGAGTCCCACGATGTGCCGAACAAACATATTCATATTATGGCCACAGAGTTTCAATGACAAGCTCATAGTAAAAAGAACATGATCACTCATAGAGTCAAGGAATGACAAACAGCTCAAAAGAACAAGGCAGGATAACACGTATCTTATATTTCATAATTCATTAATGTCTTGACATGAGGGTGTTTCTAAAGACAGATCATATGTAGAACATGTACTTTCCTAACATGTATGATATGACAAATAATCAATTGAACACCGAAAACATGTAACCATGAAACTCATATGCAAATCATAACATTACACCCCTAACATGTCCATACTAATCATGTATTCATCCCCACATTCATATCATATTCTTATCTTATCAATGACAATAAGCAAGATCACAAGATAATCCAATGATCATAAGAACAATCAAAATTACACATTAGAATCATATTCATATCATTACCATTTCCTTTAATGGTTTGATTTATTTTAAGTCCATGCATACTATATAACATCATGTACATGCTTGAAGACATCATGAAATGATCAGACCCAAATTATACAAAAATCTTGTAAGGGTAGTGTCGACACTAGATCAGTGGTGTCGACACCATGCTCCAAACCCAAGACAAAATCATGCAAAACTGGTCAGGTAGTGTCGACACTAGTTCAGGTAGTGTCGACACTAGAGACAGGTTCCAGAACCCTTCTGGAAAACATGGGACAGTGTGTCGACACTAGACAGGTAGTGTCGACACTAGATAGCTTTCCTAGAACTTTCAGGAAAAACTGGGACAGTGTGTCGACACTAGAGACAGGTAGTGTCGACACTAGATGGCTTTCCCAGAACACTTCTCTGGGTTGTTTGGGACAGGGTGTCGACACTAGTCCAAGTAGTGTCGACACTAGAGGGCTTCCGAACACCTCTGGGCTGCCTTGGGACAGTGTGTCGACACTAGTCCAAGTAGTGTCGACACTAGAGTCCTTCAGAACAAACTTAATGGTCATGTGAAATCCGAAAACACATGCCATGCAGCGATTCACTTCAAACTCTTATAACTCTCTAACGATTGACATTTGGACAAAACGCCAACATGAAAGATGAAGAAGACAACTAGTAGAAGAATTTTTATGTTGAGTTTGATCAAATTCGGTCTCGAATCTGAGAAAACATGTGAAGAACAAAAATCAAGTGAAACCCGAAATCACAGTATCAATAGAGACTCTCTTATGCTCCTAACTCTCTAACGAAAAATCTTTGGACAAAATGTCCAACATAGAAGATGATCGTGACTTCAAGTAAAAGAACTTTCATGAAGAAAGTTTAGTCAAATTTGTCTTGAATCGTGTGCACAATATGACGAACGGAAAAGCCCTAACTGTGCAAGACTTCGGGAAAATCACCAATACACGATGAATACTCCATGAAAATGGGCAAATCAAGTGCAAATGATCCTAGACTCAAAGAACTACATGTTGGCATTGGTTTTATTAATCTTGGCCCGAGAACACCTACCTTTACGAAGATCTAAAACCTGTTGATGTTCTGGACGCAACAGAGGATGCAGGGGATGAAGCTCCGGATTCCCAGCCTTTCTCCTGCTCCTCAGAAGTTCTTGCTTGCTTCCAAACGACTCCAACTTCGTTGTTAAACCTTCCCCAAGAGTTTAGGGACGAGTTCTTATAGTTTTAGGATGTTGTTAAGAGTCCTAATGATGCTAGGAAAGGGGCTACGAGCTCTGTTTCCTAGTTTCCAAAAAATCTGGGATTCCTTTACTCAAAAGAGGTAGCCAAGGTTTAGGAAACCACCAATTGGGATTGAGTTCGGTTTTGGCTTACCTTACATGACTACTCATCCATAATATGACCCTAATTACCCTCCTAATTACTGCATAATTACATACGAATTTCTGGGCAATTTCCTGTCCTAGTTTATTCATATCCTTGGGCCAAATATGCTCTATTGGCCCAATCTTGTTAATAGGTCATTAACACATGGTATTGGAAGTCTCTCCAATACGTTTATTTATTTATCCCTCTATATTCTGAAATTTTAAATTGCTAATTTCCGGGGTGTTACATCCTCCCCCACTTAAGAAATTTGGTCCCCAAATTTAAGCATAATGGTGTAGTCGTACCTGAGAATAGTTCGGGGTGGTTTTTCTTCATTCTTTCCTCTGTTTCCCAGGTAGCATTAGTAACTCCGTCTCGACTCCATTGAACCTTCACCATAGGTATGGTACGATTCCTGAGTCGCTGAATCTTCCGATCCAACAGTTTGATCGGCTTCTCTTCATAAGTCAGGTCCTCCGAATCTCCAAGTCCTCGTGGTCATTACATGGTCGGCATTGAATAAGTACTTCCGCAGCATGGATATGTGGAACACATTATGCACGTTTGCCAGTTGCGGAGGTAGTGCAAGTCTATACGCCACCTGACCAATTCTTTCCAGAATTTCAAATGGCCCTATAAATCTGGGACTTAGTTTTCCTTTGATCCCAAATCTTTGTATTCCCCTCGAAGGTGAGACCTTCAAGAAAACATGTTCGCCAACCTGAAATTCCAGTTCTCTCCTTCTCTTGTCTGCATAACTCTTCTGTCTGGATTGTGCTATCTTCAGACGTTCCTGACAATCTGAACCTTCCGGACAGTGGCCTCAATCAAGTCGGGTCCAACCCATTGGTTCTCCCCAACCTCTTCCCAACAAAGGGGTGATCTGCAACTCCTGCCATATAGGCTTCAAATGGAGCCATTTTGATACTAGCCTGATAGCTGTTGTTATAAGCAAACTCCATCAAGTACAACTGATCATCCCATCGACCTTTGAAATCCAGCACCAAAGCACGAAGCATATCCTCCACAATTTGATTGGTCCTTTCAGTTTGTCCATCAGTCTGAGGATGGAAGGCAGTACTAAGTTTAGTTTAGTACCCATTGCTGCTTGTAAACCCTTCCAGAAGTGTGAAGTAAATCTAGGGTCCCGATCTGATATTATGCTAGATGGAACCCCATGCAGTCTAACTACTTCCTTAACATATAAGCGGCCAACACATCCACTGACCATGTACTCTTGATCGGCAAGAAGTGAGCCGACTTAGTCAATCGATCAACTATTACCCAAATTGCATCCATACCACCTCTAGTCTTGGGCAATCCCATGATAAAGTCCATACCGATACTATCCCACTTCCTCCGGGATTTCTAGTGGTAGCAGTCCACCAGCTGTACGAAGTGCTCGGCTTTGACTTTCATGCATGTTAAACAGTATGCCACATGATCGGCCACATCCCTCTTCATGTTTGGCCACCAGTACGACCTTTTTAAATCTTGGTACATCTTTGTTGATCCTGGATGAATCGTATATTTGGACTGGTGAGCTTCATTCAGTAACCTCTTCTTGAGTTCTTCATGATCAGGGACACATGTTCTACCTCTGAATAATAATCTTCCCTCTGCTGATAGAGTAAAGTCGGGTCTTTGTTCTAGCTTCTCCCTGATCTGAACTAAGAATGGATCTTCTCCCTGTTTCTCCTTGATTTCGGTCAGTAGACCGGATTGTATCTGGAGATTGGAAATCATTACTTGTTTCTCCTTCTTTTCCATGTCTAAATTCAGACTTGCAAATTGCTCCAGTAACTTCCATTCGCCCAGCATCATACTAGCTAGCACAGTTCCTGGTTGTCTACTTAGAGCGTCTGCCACTACATTGGCTTTCCCAGGGTGATATTGGATGGAAAAGTCAAAGTCCTTAAGGTACTCTAACCACCTTCTTTGTCTCATGTTAAGCTCCTTCTGTGAGAACAGTATTTCAAACTCTTGTGGTCAGAAAAGACTTTAAATTGCTCACCATAGATATAATGCCTCCAGATCTTCAAGGCGAATACTACGGCGGCTAACTCCAGGTCATGAACGGATAGTTCACTTCGTGGATCTTCAACTGTCTGGAAGCATAAGCTATTACCTTCCCTTGTTGCATTAGGACACATCCCAGTCCAGTACCAGAAGCATCTGAATAAATTTCAAATCCTCCTCTTCAGTGGGTAAGGCGAGGACAGAGCAGTAGTCAGACACTTCTTCAAGTTGTTGAAACTTCCCTCGCAATCATCAGTCCACACAACGGATTTTCCTTCCGGGTCAGCTTGGTTAATGGTACTGCAATCTTTGAGAAATCCTTTATAAACCTTCGATAATACCCAGCTAATCCCAGAAAACTCCTGATCTCTGTGACGCTTGTCGGTCTTCCCATTTCAACACAGCCTCAACCTTTGATGGATCAACAGCGATACCATCTTTGGTCACCACATGTCCTAGAAAGGATACCTCCTCAAGCCAGAATTCACATTTACTCAACTTGGCATATAATTTGTTCTCCCTCAAAATCTGCAATGAAATCCTCAAATGCTCCTCATGCTCTCCTTTGTTTTGGAATAAATCAATATATCATCGATGAATACACCACAAACTTATCAAGATATGGGCGATAAATGCTATTCATCAGCTGCATGAAAACTGCAGGGGCATTTGTTAGTCCAAAAGGCATAACAATAAATTCATAATGCCCATACCTGCTTCGGAAGGCAGTCTTGTGAATGTCTTCTCCTTTGATCCTCAATTGATGATAACCGGATCGGAGATCTATTTTAGAGAAGTACTAGCTCCGGATAATTGATCAAACAACTCATCAATTCTCGGCAGAGGGTATTTGTTCTTGATGGTTAACTGATTCAGTTGTCTGTAATCTATGCATAGCCTCATCGACCCATCTTTCTTCTTGACGAAGAGGACAGGTGCACCCCATGGCGATGTGCTTGGTCGGATGAAACCCTTCTCTAACAGTTCCATCAGTTGCTCTTTAAATCCTTCAGTTCTGCGGGGGACATTCTATATGGTGCCCTAGATACCGGTGCTGCACCAGGGACCATTCGATGGTAAAATCGACCTCTCGCTCCGGAGGAATTCCTGGCAAGTCTTCGGGGAAAACATCAGCGTATTCGCTGACGACATGGATGTCCTCTACTTTGACTTCCTTCTTTGCAATGACTACAGCAGCAAGAAAGGCCATACAACCTTTCCTCATCATCCTTCTTTTGGCTTGCAGTGCAGAGATAAGTGACAATCTCCTGCGGTTTATCCCCTGTGAACACTAGTTTTGGGTACTGGCTAAAAGTTACCCGACTTCTCCTGCAATTTATACTAGCCCCATGTTCAGACATCCAGTCTGCTCCCAGTATCACATCATACCCTGCCATGTCCATACATATTAAATTTGCTGGTAGGTTTTGGGTTTCAATCAACACCTCACTGGATGGTATATGGTTTGTAAGATTGGTACCCGGACCAATCGGGGTTGACACAACTATTCCGGATTTCATTGGGACTGGTTTCACATATAGGTATCAACAAATGTTTGAGAAATGAAGGAGTGCGTAGCTCCCGTATCAAAGAGAACATAAGCAGGTCGGGAAAGAATAGTAAGTGTACCTTCCACGATACCTCCTTCTTCAGCAGTTTCCGGTTCCTGGACAGCTTGCAGTCGCCTTGCCTCTTCTGTCCATTTTGACGTTTGTCATGAGGGGCTTGTTCTTTCAACATTGGGCAGTCCGAGATCCTATGGTCACGACTCCCACAGCGTAGGCATCTCCCTTGCGCTCTCCAGCATTCTTCAGTCCGATGACCAGCTCTGTCACAATGTTTGCACCTTCTCCTGTTGCCACCATTACTTGCTTACCTAGCTCCTTCGGCTTTTTATCCGCTGGTTCATTTACCCCGCCACTGGGCCTTTTCTTCCCAATAGTCGGCTGATACCTCCCAGCAGAAGACACTGTTCTCGTTTCACGGATTTTCCTTAATCCTTTCAGCAGTCTCCATGGCATCTTCCAATAGTTGAGCCTTCTTAACCATTTCAGCATAAGTTTGAATGTCCATTGGCGCCAGTTGGGTGATGAACTGGGGCCTCAAGCCATTCAGAAAGCGTTTTGCCTTCATCCTTTCTGTCCCATCAAGTGAACACAGCGTATCGGACAGCCGAGAGAATTGGCCTCATACTCAGCCACATTAAGTCCTCTCTGCTTCAAAGCCGCAAATTCGGCTGCTTTCCGTTCTTGGACCCTCTCAGAAAAGTACTTGGCGTTGAAACGCTCAATGAACTGAGCCCATGTAAGTTGTTGTCCATTGAGGGTTGCTTCTACCACGACTCCCACCATGCCCTGGCATCCTTTTCCAACTGGAAAGTTGCCAGGAGTACCTTGTTCTGGTCTGTGCATTGCATAACCCTGAATATCCTTTCAATCTCTTTAACCCAGTGTTCAGCACATCTGGGTTAGTACTCCCTTCAAACCTAGGTGGATCCATGTTCGAAAATTCCGGTGGAGCTCACCGGCTCCGCGATTACCTCCACCCTGGGTGGCTTGTAAGATAGCCTGAGTCAAGTTCTGTATGGTTCTTTGCATGTCCCTAGCCTGGGCACGTTCTGCGGCCATTGTGGTAATAATCACCTTCAAGATATAATGTGAGTTAGTCATCTAAATATATCACATGTGACTTTTATTCCCATGGCTCTACCCAAGCTCACATTAGGTACGACAGGTTTTGACTCGTGTAATCTAGTTTCATTCCATGTTCCTAATCCCTTGGACCCTAAAGTTCAGGCTCTGATACCAACTGTCACGCCCCGAATATTTAGCAGCGGAATAAATACCGGGGGACGTGAACGATACAAACCGGCGTATCACAGTTGAATAGTGCAGAGTCACATCGAATATAATAACACATTCAAGACTATAATATGGTCACCATAGTATACTTTAATTCATTTCATTCAACTAGATACAACCTCACATAAGAAGAATTAACCAAGGGTCCATCATTCAAATAAACTTCCAGAAAAGTTTCACTATTACATAGACTACTCAAATTCTATTTCTAAACTGTCATCTATTCTAGGACGGGTGCTCGTCACTCTTGCCCAGTCCCATCTGACTCCACTGGTTCTTCATCACTACCTGAAAAAGGGCAGGATGATAGGGGTGAGCGAACTAGCTCAGTAGGATTTATATCTCAATCACGTGCGGGCACTAGTATACATGATAATTTTAAGTAGGCAGATATGCTTATGAGTATGCTGACAATGCATGCTTTTCTAACAAGTTGAATAGCAAAGTAGAACGGATATCATATCAGATCAATTGTCGAGTTCCATATACAATGGACAGATAATTCAAGAATAAATCATGTCAGAAGAGATTGGCCATATTCAAACAGAGTTCATGTGTTCACAAGAACAAACGTATCATATCATGTCAAGTCAAACTTATCAAGTCAAACAGGAGGCACATATTCACAATCTTGCATGTCAGGTGTGCTATGCCAAGCACCAAGAGTCCATACTCCCTCGGTTAACAAGTACGTTGGGGCGCTCCTCCCCAGGACCGGACAGGGCCCTATTGCACAGGCATTGTATCAAGTTTTGGACCGGAGTCCCACGATGTGCCGAACAAACATATTCATATTATGGCCACAGAGTTTCAATGACAAGCTCATAGTAAAAAGAACATGATCACTCATAGAGTCAAGGAATGACAAACAGCTCAAAAGAACAAGGCAGGATAACGACGTATCTTATATTTCATAATTCATTAATGTCTTGACATGAGGGTGTTTCTAAAGACAGATCATATGTAGAACATGTACTTCCTAACATGTATGCATATGACAAATAATCAATTGAACACCGGAAAACATGTAACCATGAAACTCATATGCAAATCATAACATACACCCTAACATGTCCATACTAATCATGTATTCATCCCCACATTCATACATATTCTTATCTTATCAATTGACAATAAGCAAGATCACAAGATAATCCAATGATCATAAGAACAATCAAAATTACACATTAGAATCATATTCATATCATTACCATTTCCTTTAATGGTTTGATTTATTTTAAGTCCATGCATACTATATAACATCATGTACATGCTTGAAGACATCATGAAATGATTAGACCCAAATTATACAAAAATCTTGTAAGGGTAGTGTCGACACTAGATCAGGTGGTGTCGACACCATGCTCCAAACCCAAGACAAAATCATGCAAAACTGGTCAGGTAGTGTCGACACTAGTTCAGGTAGTGTCGACACTAGAGACAGATTCCAGAACCCTTCTGGAAAACATGGGACAGTGTGTCGACACTAGACAGAGTGTCGACACTAGAGCTTTCCAGAACTTTCAGGAAAAACTGGGACAGTGTGTCGACACTAGAACAGTAGTGTCGACACTAGATGGCTTTCCCAGAACACTCTCTGGGTTGTTTGGGACAGGTGTCGACACTAGTCCAAGTAGTTCGACACTAGAGGGCTTCCCAGAACACTCTCTGGGCTGCCTTGGGACAGTGTGTCGACACTAGTCCAAGTAGTGTCGACACTAGAGTCCTTCAGAACAAAACAAAATTAGAGTCATGTGAAACCCGAAAACACATGCCATGCAGCGATTCACTTCAAACTCTTATAACTCTCTAACGATTGACATTTGGACAAAACGTTCAACATGAAAGATGAAGAAGACAACTAGTAGAAGAATTTTTATGTTGAGGTTTGATCAAATTCGGTCTCGAATCCGAGAAAACATGTGAAGAACAAAAATCAAGTGAAACCCGAAATCACAGTATCAAATAGAGACTCTTATCATGCTCCTAACTCTCTAAAGAAAACCTTTGGACAAAATGTCCAACATAGAAGATGATCGTGACTTCAAGTAAAAGAACTTTCATGAAGAAAGTTTAGTCAAATTGGTCTTGAATCGTGTGCACAATATGACGAACGGGAAAAGCCCTAACTGTGCAAGACTTGGGAAAATCACCAATACACGATGAATACTCCATGAAAATTGGGCAAATCAAGTGCAAATGATCCTAGACTCAAAGAACTACATGTTGGCATTGGTTTTATTAATCTTGGCCCGAGAACACCTACCTTTACGAAGATCTAAAACCTGTTGATGTTCTGGACGCAACAGAGGATGCAGGGGATGAAGCTCCGGATTCCCAGCCTTTCTCCTGCTCCTCAGAAGTTCTTGCTTGCTTCCAAACGACTCCAACTTCGTTGTTAAACCTCCCCAAGAGTTTAGGGACGAGTTCTTATAGTTTTAGGATGTTGTTAAGAGTCCTAATGATGCTAGGAAAGGGGCTACGAGCTCTGTTTCCTAGTTTCCAAAAAATCTGGGATTCCTTTACTCAAAAGAGGTAGCCAAGGTTTAGGAAACCACCAATTGGGATTGAGTTCGGTTTTGGCTTACCTTACATGACTACTCATCCATAATATGACCCTAAATTACCCTCACTAATTACTGCATAATTACATACACGAATTTCTGGGCAATTTCCTGTCCTAGTTTATTCATCTCTTGGGCCAAATATGCTCTATTGGCCCAATCTTATTAATAGGTCATTAACACATGGTATTGGAAGTCTCTCCAATACGTTTATTTATTTATCCCTCTATTTTCTGAAATTTTAAATTGCTAATTTCCGGGGTGTTACATCCTCCCCCACTTAAGAAATTTGGTCCCCAAATTTAAGCATAATGGTGTAGTCCGTACCTGAGAATAGTTCGGGGTGGTTTTTCTTCATTCTTTCCTCTGTTTCCCAGGTAGCATTAGTAACTCCGTCTCGACTCCATTGAACCTTCACCATAGGTATGGTACGATTCCTGAGTCGCTGAATCTTCCGATCCAACAGTTTGATCGGCTTCTCTTCATAAGTCAGGTCCTCCCGAATCTCCAAGTCCTCGTGGTCAATTACATGGTCGGCATTGAATAAGTACTTCCGCAGCATGGATATGTGGAACACATTATGCACGTTTGCCAGTTGCGGAGGTAGTGCAAGTCTATACGCCACCTGACCAATTCTTTCCAGAATTTCAAATGGCCCTATAAATCTGGGACTTAGTTTTCCTTTGATCCCAAATCTTTGTATTCCTCGAAGGTGAGACCTTCAAGAAAACATGTTCGCCAACCTGAAATTCCAGTTCTCTCCTTCTCTTGTCTGCATAACTCTTCTGTCTGGATTGTGCTATCTTCAGACGTTCCCTGACAATCTGAACCTTCCGGACAGTGGCCTCAATCAAGTCGGGTCCAACCCATTGGTTCTCCCCAACCTCTTCCCAACAAAGGGGTGATCTGCAACTCCTGCCATATAAGGCTTCAAATGGAGCCATTTTGATACTAGCCTGATAGCTGTTGTTATAAGCAAACTCCATCAAGTACAACTGATCATCCCATCGACCTTTGAAATCCAGCACCAAAGCACGAAGCATATCCTCCACAATTTGATTGGTCCTTTCAGTTTGTCCATCAGTCTGAGGATGGAAGGCAGTACTAAAGTTTAGTTTAGTACCCATTGCTGCTTGTAAACCCTTCCAGAAGTGTGAAGTAAATCTAGGGTCCCGATCTGATATTATGCTAGATGGAACCCCATGCAGTCTAACTACTTCCTTAACATATAGAGCGGCCAACACATCCACTGACCATGTACTCTTGATCGGCAAGAAGTGAGCCGACTTAGTCAATCGATCAACGATTACCCAAATTGCATCCATACCACCTCTAGTCTTGGGCAATCCCATGATAAAGTCCATACCGATACTATCCCACTTCCACTCTGGGATTTCTAGTGGTAGCAGTCCACCAGCTGTACGAAAGTCTCGGCTTTGACTTTCATGCATGTTAAACAGTATGCCACATGATCGGCCACATCCCTCTTCATGTTTGGCCACCAGTACGACCTTTTTAAATCTTGGTACATCTTTGTTGATCCTGGATGAATCGTATATTTGGACTGGTGAGCTTCATTCAGTAACCTCTTCTTGAGTTCTTCATGATCAGGGACACATGTTCTACCTCTGAATAATAATCTTCCCTCTGCTGATAGAGTAAAGTCGGGTCTTTGTTCTAGCTTCTCCCTGATCTGAACTAAGAATGGATCTTCTCCCTGTTTCTCCTTGATTTCGGTCAGTAGACCGGATTGTATCTGGAGATTGGAAATCATTACTTGTTTCTCCTTCTTTTCCATGTCTAAATTCAGACTTGCAAATTGCTCCAGTAACTTCCATTCGCCCAGCATCATACTAGCTAGCACAGTTCCTGGTTGTCTACTTAGAGCGTCTGCCACTACATTGGCTTTCCCAGGGTGATATTGGATGGAAAAGTCAAAGTCCTTAAGGTACTCTAACCACCTTCTTTGTCTCATGTTAAGCTCCTTCTGTGAGAACAGGTATTTCAAACTCTTGTGGTCAGAAAAGACTTTAAATTGCTCACCATAGATATAATGCCTCCAGATCTTCAAGGCGAATACTACGGCGGCTAACTCCAGGTCATGAACCGGATAGTTCACTTCGTGGATCTTCAACTGTCTGGAAGCATAAGCTATTACCTTCCCTTGTTGCATTAGGACACATCCCAGTCCAGTACCAGAAGCATCTGAATAAATTTCAAATCCTCCCTCTTCAGTGGGTAAGGCGAGGACAGGAGCAGTAGTCAGACACTTCTTCAAGTTGTTGAAACTTCCCTCGCAATCATCAGTCCACACAAACGGATTTTCCTTCCGGGTCAGCTTGGTTAATGGTACTGCAATCTTTGAGAAATCCTTTATAAACCTTCGATAATACCCAGCTAATCCCAGAAAACTCCTGATCTCTGTGACGCTTGTCGGTCTTTCCCATTTCAACACAGCCTCAACCTTTGATGGATCAACAGCGATACCATCTTTGGTCACCACATGTCCTAGAAAGGATACCTCCTCAAGCCAGAATTCACATTTACTAACTTGGCATATAATTTGTTCTCCCTCAAAATCTGCAATGAAATCCTCAAATGCTCCTCATGCTCTTCCTTTGTTTTGGAATAAATCAATATATCATCGATGAATACTACCACAAACTTATCAAGATATGGGCGATAAATGCTATTCATCAGCTGCATGAAAACTGCAGGGGCATTTGTTAGTCCAAAAGGCATAACAATAAATTCATAATGCCCATACCTGCTTCGGAAGGCAGTCTTGTGAATGTCTTCTCCTTTGATCCTCAATTGATGATAACCGGATCGGAGATCTATTTTAGAGAAGTACTTAGCTCCGGATAATTGATCAAACAACTCATCAATTCTCGGCAGAGGGTATTTGTTCTTGATGGTTAACTGATTCAGTTGTCTGTAATCTATGCATAGCCTCATCGACCCATCTTTCTTCTTGACGAAGAGGACAGGTGCACCCCATGGTGATGTGCTTGGTCGGATGAAACCCTTCTCTAACAGTTCCATCAGTTGCTCTTTTAATTCCTTCAGTTCTGCGGGGGACATTCTATATGGTGCCCTAGATACCGGTGCTGCACCAGGGACCAATTCGATGGTAAAATCGACCTCTCGCTCCGGAGGAATTCCTGGCAAGTCTTCGGGGAAAACATCAGCGTATTCGCTGACGACATGGATGTCCTCTACTTTGACTTCCTTCTTTGCAATGACTACAGCAGCAAGAAAGGCCATACAACCTTTCCTCATCATCCTTTTGGCTTGCAGTGCAGAGATAAGTGACAATCTCCTGCGGTTTCTATCCCCTGTGAACACTAGTTTTGGGTACTGGCTAAAAGTTACCCGACTTCTCCTGCAATTTATACTAGCCCCATGTTCAGACATCCAGTCTGCTCCCAGTATCACATCATACCCCGCCATGTCCATACATATTAAATTTGCTGGTAGGTTTTGGGTTTCAATCAACACCTCACTGGATGGTATATGGTTTGTAAGATTGGTACCCGGACCAATCGGGGTTGACACAACTATTCGGATTTCATTGGGACTGGTTTCACAGATAGGGTATCAACAAATTTGAGAAATGAAGGAGTGCGTAGCTCCCGTATCAAAGAGAACATAAGCAGGTCGGGAAAGAATAGTAAGTGTACCTTCCACGATACCTCCTTCTTCAGCAGTTTCGGTCCTGGACAGCTTGCAGCTTGCAGGTCCTTGCTGTGTCCATTTTGACGTTTGTCATGAGGGGCTTGTTCTTTCAACATTGGGCAGTCCGAGATCCTATGGTCACGACTCCCACAGCGTAGGCATCTCCCTTGCGCTCTCCAGCATTCTTCAGTCCGATGACCAGCTCTGTCACAATGTTTGCACCTCTCTCCTGTTGCCACCATTACTTGCTTACCTAGCTCCTTCGGCTTTTTATCCGCTGGTTCATTTACCCCGCCACTGGGCCTTTTCTTCCCAATAGTCGGCTGATACCTCCCAGCAGAAGACACTTGTTCTCGTTTCACGGATTTTCCTTAATCCTTTCAGCAGTCTCCATGGCATCTTCCAATAGTTGAGCCTTCTTAACCATTTCAGCATAAGTTTGAATGTCCATTGGCGCCAGTTGGGTGATGAACTGGGGCCTCAAGCCATTCAGAAAGCGTTTCGCCTTCATCCTTTCTGTCCCAATCAAGTGAACAGCGTATCGGGACAGCCGAGAGAATTGGGCCTCATACTCAGCCACATTAAGTCCTCTCTGCTTCAAAGCCGCAAATTCGGCTGCTTTCCGTTCTTGGACCCTCTCAGAAAAGTACTTGGCGTTGAAACGCTCAATGAACTGAGCCCATGTAAGTTGTTGTCCATTGAGGGTTGCTTCTACCGACTCCCACCATGCCCTGGCATCCTTTTCCAATGGAAAGTTGCCAGGAGTACCTTGTTCTGGTCTGTGCATTGCATAACCCTGAATATCCTTTCAATCTCTTTAACCAGTGTTCAGCAACATCTGGGTTAGTACTCCCTTCAAACCTAGGTGGATCCATGTTCCGAAAATTCCGGTGGAGCTCACCGGCTCCGCGATTACCTCCACCCTGGGTGGCTTGTAAGATAGCCTGAGTCAAGTTCTGTATGGTTCTTTGCATGTCCCTAGCCTGGGCACGTTCTGCGGCCATTGTGGTAATAATCACCTTCAAGATAATAATGTGAGTTAGTCATCTAAATATATCACATGTGACTTTTATTCCCATGGCTCTACCCAAGCTCACATTAGGTACGACAGGTTTTGACTCGTGTAATCTAGTTTCATTCCATATTCCTAATCCCTTGGACCCTAAAGTTCAGGCTCTGATACCAACTGTCACGCCCCGAATATTAGCAGCGGAATAAATACCGGGGACGTGAACGATACAAACCGGCGTATCACAGTTGAATAGTGCAGAGTCACAATCGAATATAATAACACATTCAAGACTATAATATGGTCACCAATAGTATACTTTAATTCATTTCATTCAACTAGATACAACCTCACATAAGAAGAATTAACCAAAGGGTCCATCATTCAATAAACTTCCAAAAAGTTTCACTATTACATAGACTACTCAAATTTCTATTTCTAAACTGTCATCTATTCTAGGACGGGTGCTCGTCACTCTTGCCCAGTCCCATCTGACTCCACTGGTTCTTCATCACTACCTGAAAAAGGGCAGGATGATAGGGGTGAGCGAACTAGCTCAGTAGGATTTATATCTCAATCACGTGCGGGCACTAGTATACATGATTAACATTTTAATAGGCAGATATGCTTATGAGTATGCTGACAATGCATGCTTTTCTAACAAGTTGAATAGCAAAGTAGAACGGATATCATATCAGATCAATTGTCGAGTTCCATATACAATGGACAGATATTCAAGAATAAATCATGTCAGAAGAGATTGGCCATATTCAAGCAGAGTTCATGTGTTCACAAGAACAAACGTATCATATCATGTCAAGTCAAACTTATCAAGTCAAACAGGAGGCACATATCACAATCTTGCATGTCAGGTGTGCTATGCCAAGCACCAAGAGTCCATACTCCCTCGGTTAACAAGTACGTTGGGGCGCTCCTCCCCAGGACCGGACAGGGCCCTATTGCACAGGCATTGTATCAAGTTTTGGACCGGAGTCCCACGATGTGCCGAACAAACATATTCATATTATGGCCACAGAGTTTCAATGACAAGCTCATAGTAAAAAGAACATGATCACTCATAGAGTCAAGGAATGACAAACAGCTCAAAAGAACAAGGCAGGATAACAACGTATCTTATATTTCATAATTCATTAATGTCTTGACATGAGGGTGTTTCTAAAGACAGATCATATGTAGAACATGTACTTTCCTAACATGTATGCATATGACAAATAATCAATTGAACACGGAAAACATGTAACCATGAAACTCATATGCAAATCATAACATTAACACCACTAACATGTCCATACTAATCATGTATTCATCCCCACATTCATATCATATTCTTATCTTATCAATTGACAATAAGCAAGATCACAAGATAATCCAATGATCATAAGAACAATCAAAATACACATTAGAATCATATTCATATCATTACCATTTCCTTTAATGGTTTGATTTATTTTAAGTCCATGCATACTATATAACATCATGTACATGCTTGAAGACATCATGAAATGATCAGACCCAAATTATACAAAAATCTTGTAAGGGTAGTGTCGACACTAGATCAGGTGGTGTCGACACCATGCTCCAAACCCAAGACAAAATCATGCAAAACTGGTCAGGTAGTGTCGACACTAGTTCAGGTAGTGTCGACACTAGAGACAGGTTCCAGAACCCTTCTGGAAAACATGGGACAGTGTGTCGACACTAGAGACAGGTGTGTCGACACTAGATAGCTTTCCCAGAACTTTCAGGAAAAATGGGACAGTGTGTCGACACTAGAGACAGGTAGTGTCGACACTAGATGGCTTTCCCAGAACACTCTCTGGGTGTTTGGGACAGGGTGTCGACACTAGTCCAAGTAGTGTCGACACTAGAGGGCTTCCCAGAACACTCTCTGGGCTGCCTTGGGACAGTGTGTCGACACTAGTCCAAGTAGTGTCGACACTAGAGTCCTTCCAGAACAAAACTTAAGAGTCATGTGAAACCGAAAACACATGCCATGCAGCGATTCACTTCAAACTCTTATACTCTCTAACGATTGACATTTGGACAAAACGTTCAACATGAAAGATGAAGAAGACAACTAGTAGAAGAATTTTTATGTTGAGAGTTTGATCAAATTCGGTCTCGAATCCCGAGAAAACATGTGAAGAACAAAAATCAAGTGAAACCCGAAATCACAGTATCAAACAGAGACTCTCTTATCATGCTCCTAACTCTCTAACGAAAAACCTTTGGACAAAACGTCCAACATAGAAGATGATCGTGACTTCAAGTAAAAGAACTTTCATGAAGAAAGTTTAGTCAAATTTGGTCTTGAATCGTGTGCACAATATGACGAACGGGAAAAAAAGCCTACTGTGCAAGACTTCGGGAAAATCACCAATACACGATGAATACTCCATGAAAATTGGCAAATCAAGTGCAAATGATCCTAGACTCAAAGAACTACATGTTGGCATTGGTTTTCTTTAATCTTGGCCCGAGAACACCTACCTTTACGAAGATCTAAAACCTGTTGATGTTCTGGACGCAACAGAGGATGCAGGGGATGAAGCTCCGGATTCCCAGCCTTTCTCCTGCTCCTCAGAAGTTCTTGCTTGCTTCCAAACGACTCCAACTTTGTTGTAAACCTTCCCCAAGAGTTTAGGGACGAGTTCTTATAGTTTTAGGATGTTGTTAAGAGTCCTAATGATGCTAGGAAAGGGGCTACGAGCTCTGTTTCCTAGTTTCCAGAAAATCTGGGATTCCTTTACTCAAAAGAGATAGCCAAGGTTTAGGAAACCACCAATTGGGATTGAGTTCGGTTTTGGCTTACCTTACATGACTACTCATCCATAATATGACCCAAATTACTGTAGCGACCCTCATTATAACTGTACGATTATACCAACCACGTCGGTATAGCGAGTGTGCCACAGTGGGACATTACCCAAATGATACAAACAGCTGAGATACACGCAAATATACGAACAGAGTAGCGAAAGTAAATGAACCACTGTCTTCATTCATTCATCATCCGCATTTAAACATACATGATTGATAACACTAAGAACTAAAAGTCCACATAATTCATTGCTGGAAATTTAAAGCACAAATGTCCACACTTATACAATTTTCTCATGATAGTTCTAGTACAATGTCACTTTTACATACTATGAAAACACAAAAGGGTACAACTGCTCCAACAGTCTAATCTCCGCGCTCGGAGTCCGTCTCACTGTCTCCTCCAACGGTGCCACGTCACCAACTACACCTGTACGCCGAAGCAAGTAGTGAGTCTTAAGGACTCAGCAAGCAACACTACTCATAACATACACGTATAAGTCATAGCGGTTTCTACATGCACATTCACAATTTCAACACATGGCATGTAGTCATTTGAAAGTTCTACCATTTAATACATGGATCATGCTTTCAGATTTCTAAGAATAAAACTTCCTATCACATGCTCTCTATTCAATTTACCCGTGAAATTTGCCTTTAAAGAACTAAGACATGAGAGCTACCACATGAACACTGTGCATATAGGAAGGAAATCACAACTAGCATGTATTTTACATATTCTTAAGCACATACATAGACATTTTCACATGCTTTAAGTTGCTGGTTTCACATGGTTTAATGGCTGTAAATTTACACATGAGAACTACAATGTTGTTTAAAACATACCATGTGAACAAACAATCATGCTATTTTGTACACGTGCTCATCAATTATCCCTAACATGGATTCTAGACGTTTTCTCACATATAAACATAATGATAACAACATGAAATTACTGATTTCACATGGTTTCAGATTTGTCTCACATGGATTTCAATGTCACATTTTCACATTTTTAGTTTCACATTTTCTTTACACAAGTTTCCAATTCACATGGTTGCACTTTGCACATACACATTTCACATCGTTCACTTACACATTAACACATGAACACATACACATTACACATACACATTCACATTTTAGGTGTCGTGACACATAGTCCAAACCACCAAAAAAGGACATATACACATCACATTACACATAGACGCCATCTAGGCAATTCAATGGCGACTCTTGGACTGCGCAGACCGGGAGAACTAGTCTCCACCCTAACAAGTGGTACTTGTCCACCTCCAGGATTTCCCCTAATGCCCTTAGGGTCACTTACACATTAAACCTTCTCGGGGGACTTTTCCCTGATACGGTTCCACTGCCCTCTGTGGAAGCAATGTCACACTTGGCACATTTACACATTTACACATTTTTACCGATTTTACACATAGTTTGACACATGTCACTCTCACTTCATTCACTTTCTCACTCACATGCATATTCTCTGTTTTCCTATCATGGCACTACAGATTTCAGACATTAGCAAGCAGGTAATTTCATTAATCAAGTTGGATTAAACAAGAATCAACTCATTTTACAATGACATGCATCAATTTCATATTTTTCATGGAAATTTCATAAGCATCGTGCTCTAGTCCAATGACCTGAAATTTTAATCACAACACTAATTTCGGGTTTAGGACCCTTCATGCAATTTTTCAGATTTTTCTGAGTTAAGACGGAATTACAGAAAATCAAATACCTATTTAGCATACCATTAATAATTTAAGTTGACATGGAGTTTAACACCATCATACATTTTTGCCACTTACATGTCTGAACCCTAACATGCCCATAATCATAGAATTTCTTAAAAATTTTCTGAGCGACATATCATTTTCTCAAGGTTTTTAACCCTACACATGTTTTTCTAAATTCAAATTCAGAAAACGTAACAGTTTAGATAAGCATGGAGAATTTTCCGAAATTTGAGTACACATATACTGATCCATTAACTTCATGATCTGACAAAACTTAGGGCACTCAGACTAGTCCTAGTCATAAAACATGGATTGACAAGATCACCAACAAATCATGCTTGAAATTTCATGGAATAATAATCTGTAGCATTCACCACCACACATCAAACTCATCCACACACACCACATTTACCAATATACGTAGTGTATAGGGTTACCATTATCCTCATCACGGAAAACCCATCGAAATTAGTAGTATAAAAGGAGAGAGGATAGGTTTCTGTTCTGTCCTGAAGAACTTGGCGGCGGTCTCTGGCCGCTAGTCCAGGGTCAACGTCATAGTCGATGGACGCCAAGGATGATCTTAGCGACCAGGACTTTGCCGTTAATGCAGGTCTGTGCAGAACACAGACCCGAGCTCTCAAGATAGGGTGAAATGGGGGGTCTAGACTCGAGGAAAAATTCATAAAAATGGTAGAATCAACCAGACACATACGGGGACGTTATGATTATGTTACTTGCCTCTAGGAAATTGCTTCAATGGAATTAGGGCTCGGTGAAGCTCTCCTTGGGCTGTCCCAAGAAGTTGCAAAGTGACCTCCAAGATCGCCTCCCTCCGGGTTCTTGGATGAAGATGGCTCCAAGGTACGGCCGGGGAAGTCTTCTCCTTCACTCCAGCTAGCTTCTTGTCGAGGAAGATGACCGGATCCAGCTTCAGAGGGTCAGATCTTTGGGTGCAAAGTGGGGGTTTTTCTTCAGTTCAGAACTAGGGTTCTCCTCTGGGTTTTCTCTTGCAAAAGGGTGAAGAGAGGGTTTGGGGGATCAGATTCGGGTTTAACATATGGGAGGGGCTCTCTCCCACTCTCAGGGTGACAAGATGGCTCCCAGAGCTGTTGGGGACATCTCCCCAATGGTGAGCGCCTTCTTCCGAAATTTCTGGCTCTGCAACGCATGCAGGTCAGAGAAGTCGGCGTCCACATCGTTAGACGCCAGGATTAGTGTGGCGTCCATGTGTGGCCGCTGACACCTCCTCGACGTCCTGGTATTGACGTCAATCTGGCCTTCGGCCAGAACTCTAAACATGCAGAAAACTATGCATGCCATGCATATATACATGCAATAAGTTATGGTAGTGTATCCATACTATCACCATTCAATACATGCATTATTTACATCTAGTATAAACATATGCACACGTAATTGTACTAATAATACGTACGTAAATATGTATATACATACACAAGCACAAATATACACACACAAATACAAATAATGCGACGAAAATTCGAGGGCTTACATTACCCTCACTATTACTGCATAATTTCATACACGATTTCTGGGCAATTTCCTGTCCTAGTTTATCATCTCTTGGGCAAATATGCTCTATTGGCCCCAATCTTGTAATAGGTCATTAACACATGGTATTGGAAGTCTCTCCAATACGTTTATATTTTATCTCTCTATATTTCTGAAATTTTAATTTGCTAAATTTCTGGGGTGTTACACTTATTACATGGAATGAAAGTAAAGACTAAACTAGAACAACAACATAGCACTAATGCGCCAGGTATTGTGGTTAACTACTTGTCCTCCCCATCTCATGAGTGTACTTGTTTTCCTCGGTCTCACTTGAGAACACAATAAAAAAACGTAGGGTGAGCGACAACGCCCAGTAGGATTTATATCTCATGGTGTGGGAAACCTTTACATGATTAATGTATAAAAGTAGAGCCACTAATGATGGAGAGAGGGTCGAGTAACGTAAGAGATAGCTCAATAGATGGATCAAAATAGCACAAGTTCAACTATAGCATAGAGAGCAAAATGGCCATAGCTCAAATAGCACCAATGTTCCACAATAGCACGAGCGAGTATAGTATAGCACTTTGATTGTGTAGCAACCTGAATTTTTGGAGAAATTAAAATTTAAAATTTTACATAATATTAAAATCTTGATAATTGGAAAATTCAAATAAGAAAATGAATTAAATTAAAATAAACCCATCAAATAAAAATAAGTAATGGGCTTTGTTAAATGGACTTTTTTTTTTTTTTTTTTCACGAAAAGGACACAGGAACAAAAGCTAGCTAAGTGCGCTATCCCCCAGCAGGGGATAACGTTCTCACTCCCCTAGCCATGCCCTGCGCCTGAGATTTTATATATATCAAAATAACATACAAAAGCCAGCGGGGCATACCCCTGATCAAAGAAATCACAGCAATCTAACAGACGGTAGTCCAGATTTATCAAGAACAACTGGACCTTTACAGCTGGAAGGAATAGAGGAATGGGAGAAAATCGATTTATGCTGAGTGTGGCAAGCATGAGTCGCTAATGCATCAGCCACTCTGTTCGCCTCCCTAAAGATATGATCCACGCCAACATGCAACTGCAGAAGTAAAGAACGAGCCAGGTTCCACCACCAGGAACAACCTCCAGGACGGGCACTTGTCATGAGTAAATGAATGGACTAGAACAAGAGAGTCAGAGTACACACTGTAACATGCAAACCATGACTCAGCCAATCTCAGGCCATCGGCAAGCGCACGAACTTCAGCAAGCAAACTATCTCCTGGCCATAGAAAAAACTGAAACTCAAAAGGACCTCGCCCGCTGGATTCCGCAAGCAACCTCCTCCGCCACAAGGCCCCGGGTTCCCTTTGCACGCACCATCCACATGAGACAAACACCTTGTTTGGGAGGGATCCACCTGACTATCTGAGGAGACTTGAGTTTGACAGTGGGTTTAAAACCAAAGGAAAGCAAAACCGCCATGTGCTCAGCCGAACAATCAATCTTAAACTTGACACCTGAATGGCCACGCTCACAGCAAATCTGATATCCGCCTGATCTTCCCACAGGCTTATGAACAGAATCAAACCTCTTAGCAATCTATACTTCCAGATTTCCCAAACAACGAGAAGAACAACATAAAACCGAAATAAATCCCATAGCGCATTACAATTAACAGTAGAAATGATATTCCAAAGGGTGGATGTTATGTGAGAACCAAAAACCTGACCATGGAGGAGAGGGCGAGCCCAGCCCCAAAGCGATACCGCCAGTCCCCCTTGAGGAAAAGATGATCCAAATCTTCAGTAGAGGGGGATGAACAACAGGAGCAAGAAGAGACTAGATGGATACCACAGTCCGATATTCTGTCATCAGTGGGCACCGCACGATATAAGAGACGCCATCCAAACAAAGCAGCCCTGGGATTGAAAGTCTGTTCCAAATTTTAAGAAGAGAAGGGCGATGAACACCATGCGGCCTAAGGGCCCTGAAGGCGGACTTGGTAGAGAAAGACCCATCTGCACTGGTCATCCAAACACACTTATCAGGCGCATTCGAAATGTCAATATTGTTCATTAAAGTCTGAATCACAGCATGATTCCTCAAAGGGTGATTCCTGGTGCCCGCTACCTCCTGGACAGAAATGAAGTGGTACTGGTATGGAGCATGATTAAGAGATAATCGGACGTTGCCAGTCCAAACATGCTTCAGGATATCAATGGACTCATTAGAAATTAGTGGGCTAAAAATAGAGATTTTAAAAGGGAATAATAGAAAAATATTCAAAATTCGTACTAAAAATATTACTTAAATAAAAGGGTATTTAATGTATTAAAATAAGTGAATTGGTTGGATTTGGAATCCTAACCTACCCCAATTGCTTGGCCACGAAATCCTCTCTCTCTCAACCCAATTAGGAGATCTCTTACTTAAAAAGGGGAGAGGAAAGAGGAATTCGGAATTTAAAGGGAATTAGAGTCCAATTAGGAAATAGAAAGAGGAGAAGCTTAAATACTCTCCTAAAACCTTCATGGCCAGTCCTAGCTCATGCCAAGGGGTTGCTGGACCAGGAAGAGAGGCCAAGAGGAGGAATTCGTGGAGAAGAGGGATCTCCCAAGTTCTTCCCCGAGTTCTTCAAGTTCTTGCCCTAGAGATGTGAAACGACTAAAGGTAGGCATTCTCACGAGCATAAGCCATGAAAATTTTTCTGTAGGATGTCTCATCCACCAGGAACAAAAGCCCTTTG
Organism: Colocasia esculenta; assembly: GCA_014218235.1. Classification (NCBI taxonomy): domain Eukaryota; kingdom Viridiplantae; phylum Streptophyta; class Magnoliopsida; order Alismatales; family Araceae; genus Colocasia; species Colocasia esculenta. The sequence continues at coordinate 17,787 of JACBKR010002009.1, read as the reverse complement.
ATTTCATATTTTCCATCGAGCAAATCTTTAGTTCTCAATTTTCAAAGTACTGTGAACTTCATGACCCCGAACCCTTTTCTTAAATTCATATCTTCATGTATACTCGTCCTCATGCCATGAGATTTTTACTGTAAGGACTGACGAATGTTAGACTTCTTTTGCCCTTGAAAGCCCTATATTTCATCAACCCTACTTCGAGAATTAAATCTTTCATCTCTCCTGTACACATATTCATGTTCTTTATGTTTAACTTGGATGGATGATGTCGAAACCATGATTGTCCTCAAATTCCTAATTACTGGGAATACTATTGCATGTCTAGATTCGTTTGCAACTAGTTTCATAATTTTTCACTGCTTGTATCGCTTGTATCATTAGTTCTTATTTTCGAACGACCCTGTGTCAAAACATGGTAAGTTTGGACCAAGAACCAAGAACATTTCAGATCTCTGTCGGACTCGGGCCAAGGACCTGAGAACGCAACGGCCCGATAGGTCGCGTTCTCAGGCAGATCGCGACATGAATTCCCGTCGCGATCTGATCGCGACAGGACCACCGTCGCGACCTGATCGCCTTGTCTGACAGCCCTGTCGCTTTCTTCATACGAATCTGTCGCGATCTACCCCGAACCCGTCGCGACCCTTACTGGGGTGCGTCGCGTTCACAGGATTTTCACAGAAAACCCCTGATTTGCAATGCTCTAATTGCCTATTGTGCTTATACCCTTTATTTCCCAGTTATAACCACAGTAATCTCACTTAATATAAATTGAGCATTTATGTGTGATTAAAAATACATACACATGACTAATTTCCATCCATGATTTCATGACACATGCACACACTTTGACATCCATATATGGCTTAATTGACACGAACATGATACATAATATATCTGGTAATTTAGGTAATTAAATTGCCCCATTTTAAAGGAACTTGTTATGTTTTCGGCAATGTTTTGGAACACCGATCTTGACGCTCCACTATTCTAGAACTCCTCTAGAACGTCAAGCACTTATTTCTATATACAACACTTTCTTGACTTGGATGAACTCTCTGTCGGATATTCCTTCTGTCGGACTAGTGAGTCTTTGTTCAAGGCCTCCGTATGTCTCCTCTGTCCATGGATTCCCACATGGTCGACGAGCCGGTTGTACCCTAACACCTATTACCCCTTTAGGGATCGATATGATCCAAACGGCTATTAGAAGTTCGCTCTTATCTTGAATCATGCCGGACCTCTGGACATGTGCTTAACATGGCCAATGGAAGGGTAGTGAGTTCCACCTGACTGTCAACACCAGGTGCGCGTGTTGTGCAACTGTTACTATCGCCTGTTTACTCGACGTGTTACGTTCAATGTCCACTAGCTCTCGTCTATACTCTACTCGCTCATCCATTCACATTCACTCTGCTATCTCGTCTATTCATCTAGTGCTCTCATCTATTTCTTGGTACTCTATATTGGCCATTGACTGATTGTCAAAAGATAAACAATATAACCAATGCCAGCGCATGAGGCCTGATCTGGTCCTGGGGAGAGCACCCAAAAGTGCCATTTGCCCATGGGAGTTAAATGATCGGATGTCGGCATTACATCCAAGTGCCATACTATCTAGATTAATCTAATGACAATCAAAGTGCTATATTCTCTCGTTGTCTGTTGACAACAAAGTGCTATGCTATACTTGTTGTGCTATTGCTATATTTTGTGCTATTTGTACTATGGCCATCTTGCTATTTTGTGCTATACTCGACTCTCGTGCTATATCTGGAAACCTGTGCTATTTCGATCACTGCTATCATGTTATCTTTCACTTTACGTGACTCTCTCACTCTATCATTAGTTACTCTGCCTTTAATGCATTAACTTTTAAAGCCTGCTTGACTATTGAGATTTAAGTCCTACTGGGCGTTATCGCTCACCCTGCATTATTTGTCGTTGTGTTCTCAGGTGAAACTGAGGATGATACATACGCTCAAGAGGACGGGAACGACTAGGAGTGACGTCACGAGTACCCTAGTGTCCTAGCATATGTTAAGAGTCATAGTTTAGTCTTTTGTTTATTTCAATGTAATTAGGCCCTATAGATTGGCTCTGATATAGTGGTTGTAAACTAGACGTTTGGAAGTTATTAATGAGAAGAATTATCTTTAGTGTTATTCATTGTGCAATGGTTTGATGTCTAGTACTTGCTTTGTACCCGTTTACTCGCAACTACCTCGCGTTCCGATATTCCGCGTTGGGGCGTGACAGTTTTGTTGTATCAGAGACTAGGTTATTCTTAAGTATAGGATGATCTAGGTAAACCTGCCTCGATTAGAGTCAATTATCCTACCTATGCGACAGGTGGTTAGAGCCAAGGGTAATTAGCTAAAATAAACCTCCACACGCACAATTAAATCTCACATCGATATCATGACAATAAATATTCTTTTGTAGGAACTAAGCAATCAAGATGACTGCTGAACGTGCTCAAATGAGGGGCATGCAACAAACCATCTAAGAGTTGACTCGTGCCATCATGCAAGCTACCCAAGGCGGGGGTAACCGTGCCGGTGTAGGCGATCTGCATCGTAACCTCAGAAGTCTGAACCCACCTAGGTTCAGTGGATCCACGGATCCAATGAAGCCGAGCACTGGCTGAAGGAAATGGAAAGAATTTTCCGTGTTATGCAATGTGCAGCGGGGGATAAGCTGTTACTAGCTACTTTCCACTGGAGAAGGATGCCCGCACTTTGTGGGAGTCAGTGGAAGCTACTAGAGAGAACGAGCATTCACCAGGAACGAGTTTAGAGAAGCTTTCAACTCCAAGTACTTCTCCGAGCGGTGTCTAAGAAAGGAAGGCTGCAGAATTCGCTGCTCTTAAATAGAGGAGCCTGACTGTGGCCGAGTATGAAGCCCAGTTCTCAAGACTGGCGCGCTATGCTGCACATCTATGAACACTGAAATAATGAAGGCTAAGTGCTTTCTCAAACGGCCTTAAGCCACAATAATCACCCAACTAGCACCTCTCGACATCCAAACCTATGCCGAGATGGTGAAGAAAGCTCAGCTGCTGGAAGATGCTACGGACTTCACCGACCGTATCAAAGGGATTTCGTGAAAAGGAATTGACCCCGTGTCATAATCTGCTAGGCACAAACAATGGCAAGAAGTGTCCCCCAACACTCACAGAGGGTCCTAGCCAAGAAAGGAAACCCAAGGCGATAGTCCCATACACTCCAGCAAAAAAGCACTGCAAACACTGCGACAACCGGGTCACAAGGCTGATGAATGCTGGAGGAAGGTCGGCGAATGTCTGCGCTGTGGAAGTCACGAGCACCGCATTCCCGAGTGCCCGCTGCTAAAAGAGAATGAGAGGCGCCCTAATGCACCTAAGAACCAGGGCCGACTGCAAGCCCTGCATGATGAGGAACCTGCTATGGAAGGTGGTGTGGTAGAAGGTACCCTTCAAGTTTTCTCATTATCAGCATTTTTTTATTTGATACTGGAGCCACTCATTCATTTATATCTCAAAACTTTGTTGATACATGAATACTAAACCTTATCTATGGGTTGTGAGTTCTCTGTCACAACGCCACTAGGGGAAAGGAGAAATTGAACAAATATTTTCCATCTCTGATGTAATGATCGAGACCATAACCTAAAAGCCGACCTGGTGTGTATGCCCATGGAAGGCTACGATGTAATTTTGGGAGCCGACTGGTTGTCCACTTATGGGGCAAGTGTCGCGTAAGGAAGGGAAGGTTACCTTTAGTGACTTTCCTAAATTGGCATTCTCTGGGATTAGACATAAGAGACGGATGTCTCTAATCTCCGCCATAAAAGCCCATAACATGATAAGAAAGGTTTTATTTCTTTCCTAGCAGCCGTAGTAGTGGAAAAGAAGGGTTCTAAGATAGAGACATTCACATAGTTCAGGATTACCCCGATGTGTTTCCTGAAGAACTGTCAGGGATTCCATCGAACGTGATGTCAACTTCGCTATAAGTTGATCCCTGGAGCTGCCCCGGTGTCGCGTCAACCGTATCGGATGTCACCGGCGGAGCTAAAGGAGTTGAGGACGCAACTGATGGAGCTACTAGAAAAGGGGTTCATCAGACCAAGTACTTCCCCATGGGGACGCCTGTGCTGTTCGTCAAGAAGAAGGATGGATTGATGAGGCTCTGCATCGACTATCGACAACTCAATCAACTCACCATAAAAAACAAGTACCCTTTGCCTAGAGTTGATGAACTGTTCGAACCGAATATCTGGAGCTCAATATTTCTCCAAGATCGATCTTCGATCTGGCTATCACCAAATGAGGATCAACAAGGACGATATCTTGAAGACGGCTTTCAAGAGCAGGTACGGGCACTATAATTCGTTGTTATGCCTTTTGGGCTAACCAATGCTCCTGCAGCCTTTCTGCAACTCATGAACAGCATATATCGGCCCTACCTCGACAAGTTCGTGGTCGTCTTTATCGACGAAATCCTCATATACTCCAAGACCAAGGAACAACATGAAGAACACCTGAAGATAGCACTACAAGTCTTGCGAGACAACAAGCTGTACGCAAAGCTAAGCAAGTGCGAATTTTGGCTCGAAGAAATGTCCTTCTGGGCCATGTCATCTCTAAAGACGGCATCTCCGTTGATCTCTCCAAGGTCGAAGTTGTACTCAACTGGGAGAGACCAACCAATGTCACAGAAACCAGAAGTTTCTTGGGGCTGGCTGGCTATTACAGGCGGTTCATCAAGGATTTCTCAAGGATCACCATTCCTCTCATGCGACTGACACGAAAGGAGAATCCCTACTCCTGGAGTAAAGAGTGTGAGAAAAGATTCAAACTCTTAAAGACTGTCTTACCTCAGCACCTGTTCTCGCTCTTCCAATAGAGGGAGAAGGTTTCTCTGTCTACACTGATGCCTCAGGAATTGGGCTAGGGTGTGTACTAAGCAAAAGGAGAAAGTCGTCGCCGACTCGTCTTGACAACTGAAGACTCATGAAGTCAACTACCCCATGCATGATCTGGAGTTGGCTGCTGTGGTCTTCACCTTGAAGATCTAGAGACACTACTTGTATGAGGAGAGAATTCACTGTCTACTCAGACCATAAAAGTCTGAAGTATTATTCTCCCAGAAAGAACTCAACATGAGACAGAGAAGATGGCTAGAATACCTCAAAGACTTCAACTTCAACATTCAATACCATCCAGGCAGGGGAAACATCGTGGCTGATGCCCTTAGTAGAAATCCAATGGCCATCTATTTCAAGTCTAGTCTTTGGCGAGATGCAACTACTAGAACAATTCGCAAGGTTAGACTTAATATTAACATAGGGATGATCGAGTCTTGGTTGCAAACATCAAGATTCAATCCGACTTGTTGGAAGAGATCAAAGCTCAACAAAGATGATCCATTCTTAGTTCGCGTCAAAGAAACTCTAACTGAAAGACCAGACTTCGCTATGACCGAGGATGGAAGGCTCGTCTTTCAAGGGAGGACATGCGTCCCTGACAATGAAGAACTGAAGAGGAAGCTAATGGATGAGCTCACAAGACAAAGTATACTGTTCATCTAGGAGGTACCAAAATGTACCAAGACATGAAAAGAATATTTTGGTGGCCGACATGTAAAGAGAGGGAGCTGACATGCCGCACACTGCCTTACTTGTCAACAAGTAAAAGTGGAACACCTGCGCCCTGCTTGTGTACTTAGACCGCTAGATATTCTGGAATGGAAGTGGGAAAGCATTGGCATGGACTTCATCATGGTTTTACCCAGACTCGTGGTGGACTCAACGCCATATGGGTTATTGTAGACCGACTAACCAAATCTGCCCACTTCCTAGCCATAAACATTAAGTGGTCGGTAGAGGTACTAGCACCCTATATGTCAAGGAGATAGTGAGACTGCACGGAGTTCCATCATCCATAGTCTTGGATCGAGATCCGAGATTCACATCTCATTTTTGGAAAGGACTGCAAGGTGCACTGGGTACTAAACTCACCTTTAGTACTGCATTCCATCCACAAACTGATGGGCAAACTGAAAGGACCAACCAAATAGTGGAAGACATGTTGAGAGCTTGCACTACGCTTCCAAGGATATTGGAACGAGCATCTATCGCTTATTGAGTTCGCCTACAACAACAGTTACTAGGTGAGCATCAAGATGGCATCGTTCGAAGCACTCTACGAAGGAATTGTAGATCTCCTACATGCTGGAATGAGGTTGGAGAACAGCAATGGCTAGGCCCAGACATGGTTGCAACGTACCACAAGGACATACAAGTGACTAGAGACCGGCTAAGACTGCTCAGTCCAGATAAAAGCTATGTCGACAAAAGAAGGCGAGACTTAGAATTCCAAGTCGGTGATCATGTGTCTTAAAGGTGTCACCTACACGTAGCATCCAAAGATTTGGGGTGAAAGGAAAGCTCAGTCCTAGATTCATCGGTCCTTTTGAGGTACTCGAAAGGATTAGTGAGGTTGCATACCGACTGGCATTGCCACCGGATCTGGCATGTGTACACAATGTGTTCCATGTCTTCATGCTTAGAAAGTATGTCTATGACCCTACCCACATCATTAGCCACGAGAAGTTGGTGCTGAACAGGATGTGACATACGAGAGAAGCCAGTCAAGATACTGGAACGAAAGGTTCAACAGCTCAGGAACCGTCCCATCCACGTGGTTACAGTCTTATGGAATAACCACGGAGTGGAAAGCCACATGGGAACCAAAGGAGTCATCAGATGAAACTACCCCGATCTTTCGGTAAGAAATTTCCTCCTTATGATCTTATGAATTTGGGGACCAAATTCATTCTAAGAGGGGGAGGATGATGCAAGAGTTATTCAAGGTGTTAATTTGAGGAATTTTTAGTTAAGAGCTTGTTTTTGTTTGTAGCGCAGGCACCTGCTCATGAGGCAGTTTTTGGAGGTGTGCCTATGATGGGGAGGTTCAGGAGGATGACCCCGCCCTTCTTATGGGGGAGAGTGATCCTATTCTAGTGGAGAGTTGGCTCCGGGACGGAGAAGATCTTTCATGCCATCCGATGCGCGAAAGAGGAGAGGGTGACTTTGGCTACTTATATGCTGCAGGTAAAGGTTGGTTTTTGAGGGTTATGCATGTTGTTTGGAATGTACCCTTAGTTGTATTGATTTTTCTTCTCAGGAGCGTGCCGATGTGTGGTGTCCTCTGTACTACGCACACAGTTTGCAGATGGGGCTATGGAGGTTGCTTGGACTGAGTTCGTCCGTCTGTTCAGGGCGAAGTATATTCCAGAGCATGTGCAGGACCGTATGGAGAAAGAGTTTTTGACATTGACCCAGGCGTCATTGAGCGTGCTTGAGTACAAGGTGAGATTTGCGAGCTGTCCAAGTATGCGCCCCACATAGTGGCAGATGAGCTGAGGAGGTAAAGAAATTCATTATGGGGTTGAAGCCATCCCTGAGGACGAGACTGGTGGCTTTAGGACATCGTTCCATGGAGGAGGCTTTGTCAGCGGCATGCATGCAGAAGGCAGAGATGGAGGTCTATCTGGAGGAGAAGAGGGCTTCTTTAAAGAGGCCAGCAGCATTCCAGCGTTAGGACAGAAAGAAGAAGGCCCTAGCTTTATAGCAGAGAGCAGTTGCACCGGCGAGAGTGGATGCACCGACACCAGGCGAGGCACAGTTGCAGAGCCAGTGTGTACCCAGTGTGGGAAGCGCCATGGAGGCGAGGTGTGTTGGGTGACTTCTGGGAGTGCTTGAGGTATGGTGATAAGAACCACAAGATCAGAGATTGTCCGAAGATGGCGCAGTGACTGCAGCGGCAGCAGCACCAACAGCAGCTAGACCGGCACCGAGAGTAGCAGGGAGACCGAGGGCTCAGGCTCGAGTGTTCGCTTTGGCGAGAGACGAGGCAGAGTTGGCAGAGCATGTCACAGAAGGTACAATTTTAATTATGGGAATGCATGCTAGAGTCTTGTTTGATACCGGTGCCACGCATAGTTTTGTTTTCGAGGGATTTGCCAAGGTCTTAATGAAGGATGATGTTTAGTTTCAGAAAAGTTGGAGGTTCCCTTGTCTGTGCATACTCCAGTAGGACTATTTTGACCGAGCAGTGTTTTTCGTCTCTTCCGGTGAGCATTGGGGAGCAATTTTTGCCTGTTAGTTTCTATTTGTTGAAGATGAAGGATTATATGCTATTTTGGCTTAGATTGGCTCGAGGAGCATTATGCTCTGATGGATTGTCGGCGGAAGCTTATTATTTTCCGGATTCCTGGTAAGGAGGAGTTTGTTCATCCTTTGCCTAAGAGCATGTCGGGCAAGTTTGTCATTTCTTCTTTGAAGGCAACCCGGATGTTGAGCAAGGGTTGTGTCCGAGGATTCAAAGAAGGTTTTATCGTGGAAGATATAGAGGTAGTCAGAGATTTCAGCGATGTTTTTCGAGAGGATTTGTCTGGTTTGCCCTCTACAAGGGAGATCGAGTTTGGCATTGAGCTAGTCCCTGGCACAGCACCTATTTCCATTGCGCCTTATCGTAGGCAACACCAGAATTGGCAGAGTTGAGGAAGCAGCTGCAAGAATTGCTTGATAAGGTTTCATTCGACCGAGCTTTTCGCCATGGGGAGCACCTGTTCTCTTTGTGAAGAAGAAGGATGGATCGATGAGACTGTGCATTGATTACCACAAGCTTAACCAGGTAACTGTCAAGAACAAGTATCCTTTACCTCGTATTGATGATTTGTTTTATCAGTTGCGAGGAGCTTCGGTGTTCTCTAAGATTGATCTTCGTTCTGGCTATCATCAACTCCGAATCAAGCCGGAGTTCTGCTAAGATGTCTTTTAGGATGAGATATGGCCATTACGAGTTCCTTGTCTTACCCTTTGGTTTGACAAATGCTCTAGCAGTTTTCATGGACCTGATGAACAGGGTTTTTCGACAGTATCTGGATTCTTTTGTTGTGGTCTTCATAGATGATGTGCTGATCTACTCACCTGATGAGGAGACTCATAGAGAGCATCTGAGGATTGTGCTGGATATCCTGAGGGAGCACAAGTTGTATGCTAAGTTCAGCAAGTGCAACTTCTGGATGAAGGAGGTTCATTTCTTGGGACATGTCATATCTGGCGATGGTGTGTCTGTGGATCCGGCTAAGGTGGAAGTTGTCCTTGACTGGGAAACACCGAGATCGTCAGTTGACATCAGGAGTTTTCTCGGCTTGGCTAGCTATTATAGGAGGTTTATCGAAGGATTCTCTTCTATTGCGGCTACCTTGATGAGATTGACAAGAAAGGAGTCAAGTTTGAGTGGTCAGAGGCTTGTGAGTAGGCATTCCAGGAGTTGAAGACTCGTCTGACCTCAGCGCCAGTGCTTGTTTTGCCCAATGGTGTAGATTCTTTCTCTATCTACATAGATGCTTCTAAGATTGGGCTTGGCTGTGTTCTTATGCAAGGAGGTCGAGTTGTGGGTATGCTTCTAGGCAACTCAAGGAGCATGAGCGCAACTACCGACTCATGACTTGGAATTGGCGGTAGTGGTCTATGCTTTGAAAATATGGAGGCATTATCTATATGGAGTTAGATTTGAGCTCTTCTCAGACCACAAGAGTCTCAAGTATTTTTTCTCGCAGAAAGAGTTGAACATGAAGCAGCGGAGGTGGATAGAATTCTGAAAGATTATGATTTTGAGCTTTCTTACCATCCAGGAAAGCCAATGTGGTGGCAGATGCTTTAAGCAGGAAGAGGCAGTTGATGAGGTAAGACTGGAAGATGCTAGAGAGGCTTCGGGTACTTTGGCTATTTTGGACCCTCAATGTGCAACTTGTTCGTGGCTTAGTTGTCATTGAGATCGTCTATTCTTGACCGGGTTATTGCTTTGCAAAAAGATGACCCGTTATTGCAGGAGTTGGTTGGAAAGGGCGGTATTACCAGAGATGAGATGATGTGATTCGCCTGAATCTTAGGGTGTGTGTCCCTAATGATGTTGATCTGAGGAAGGAAATTTTGGAGGAAGCACATAGGTCTCAGTTCTCTATTCACCCAGCAGTGGAAGTGTACATGGATCTGAAGCGTTCCTTCTGGTGGTCTAGCATGAAGCGAGACGTTGCTGATGTTGTGGCAAAATGTTTGATTTGTCAGCAAGTGAGGCAGAGCGTCAGCGACCTTCAGTTTTGATGCAGAAGCTGGATATTCCTCAGTGGAAGTGGGAGCAAGTGACCATGGATTTTGTGTCTGGAATGCCTAGATCGGCTAGAGAAATGATCCCATTTGGGTGATCGTTGATAGATTTTTGAAGAGTGCTCTTTCCTTGCCATGAAGAAGAAGCAGTCTGTATAGAGCTTGGCCAGACTGTACATTGATGGCATTGTGAAGCTGCATGAGATTCCGAAGTCCATTATCTCAGATCGTGATCCGGATTTACTTCCATTTTGGTAGAGTTTGCAGTAGGCGTTTTGCAATCAGTTGAAGCTGAGTTCGGCATTTCATCCACAAACGGATGACAGTCCGAGAGGACTATTCAGACGTTGGAGGATTGCTTAGGGCTTGTGTTTTGGAGTGGAAGGGTGATTGGGAGCGTCACCTAGCTCTTGTGGAATTTGCATATAATAACAGTTTCCATTCGAGCATAGGTATGACACCTTTTGAGGTTTATACGGGAGACCCTGTAGATCCCCGTTGTGTTGGGAGGAGTTAGGAGATCGGTATTTGTTTGGACCAGAAGTGTGCAAGAGACTTCAGCGAAGATCCAAATGATTGTGCAAAGATTGAAGGTAGCTCAGGATCGTCAGAAAAGTTATGCGGATGCGAGGAGGAAGGATTTGGCTTTTGAGGTTGGAGACCATGTTTTTCTTAAGGTATCGCCAACTAGGGGTGTAGTGAGGTTTCGGAAAGAGAGGCACGTTGAACCCGAGGTTTATTGGTCCATTGAGATTTTGAAGAAGATCGGGAATGTGGCATCCAGTTGGCTTTGCCACCATCTTTAGCAGCTGTGCATCCAGTATTCCATGTATCCTGCTGAGGCGTTATGTTAGAGATCCGGCTCATGTGATCAGTTATGAGCCAGTGCAGTTTCAGCCAGACTTGTCTTATACGGAGCAGCCTGTGGAGATTCTGGATCGGAAGGTGCAGAAATTAAGATCGAAGTCTATTCTCTTTGTGAAGGTCTTATGGAGAAACTTCTCATGTGAAGAAGCGACGTGGGAGCTTGAAGAGAGGATGAAGAAGCTTTATCTGTCCTTGTTTGGTGAGTAATGTAACTCAATCTTCGAGGACGAAGATTATTTTAAGGGGGAGATGATGTAGTGCCCTAGAAATTTTCTGAATTTATTTTGCAAATTGTATCTTTATTTCTCTCAAGCGTTTGAAAGTTGTTCTGTGTGGATCTTGGCGTCAACATCCTTTGGCGTTAATACCTTTTAGAGGCAAAATCGCCTGCCATTTTTTTTTTCTGTTAACGACAGACTATTGTGTCATTTATATTTTCCAAATTATTTAAATTTGGGCAAGCCTGTAAATGACATCATCGATGGACGTTTACGTGGAGGCTGACGGCATCTTATGTTGACGTTAATCTGACTTGCCTATTTTTGATATTTCCGTCCGGGAAAGAGAGATCGGCTTTTCCAAGGGGTTTTAATGCGCTGATCCAAGCGTTTAGGATCTGAGGGTCAGGATTAGGCTGGCCATTGCGTGGGAGGTCTTTATAAGACGGATTTCGCGACTAGATAGGGGTTTTTCGCTCTGGTTTTTGAAGGAGAGAAAGAGGGCCGAGGAAAGGGATTTCTGGGCTCGTTCGTGCGTTCTTGAGGCTTGTGGACCGAGGAGGATTGTTCGTCTGCAAGATCCAGGCTTCTCCAAGCAGAAGAACTTGCGTGGAAGGTGGATTGGAGCGTTTGGAGTCGACGGGAAGGAACTGCCTCACAGGCGAGGCGGGCTTCTTCGGGCTTAGAATAGTCACTCCTGTAGGAGGGTTAAAGGCAAGTTACATAGGTTCATTTACGATATGTTACACTATCTATTTACCATTTTTCCATATTTTTAAAGCATGCAAATAACCTACGGGAAGGGGTAGAAGTTGCGTTATTTCATGTAGGTTTTTTCGGTGTTTTCTGCGCATAAGAGCTAGACGTTGAGATCGCTTGCCGTCTATATCTTGTTAACGGCTGCATCGATTGTCGTCTACTTCATGTGGACATCGTTCATTTTCTGACATTTATTATATGTAAACGGCGCTATGTGTCGTCGTCAGTATGTATTACGGCGCTATGTGCCGCCATCTATTTAGACTTAACGACAGAGTATGTCAACGTCTACGTCATAAACGCCACATACCTTTCCGTCAAGTTTATCAGTAACATGTATTTCCAGAACTGATTTTAAATGTTTATATATGATCCATGCTTGTATGAGTTTTCGGCCATGTGATGTTTAGGGTGTTTATTTACTGTTATAATATGGACCGATTATTGCAATAGTAAACAGGCTATTTAATATATATATATATATATATAATATATATATATATATATATATATGAATGTTATTGATGTTAGATTGACAAAGACAAGTGTAATGGATTGTAAAATGATATATGTAGAATATGAATGGTTGAGGACTGAATTACAGTGAGAGATATACATGCCAGTGGTTCTCTGTTTTATATAAAAAATTCTTTGATCTTTTCCTAAATGTTGTACCATGTGAATTAGTCTAATTGATGGAATTAATTCATGAAAATGGGTTATGAGATAAAAAAAATCGAAATTTAGCATGTACATAGTGTATCCTGATTTTGAATTTCTGTTAAAATTTTGGAATTTTTAGACATTTGTACATTCTGTTATGAATTTCTGAATAATGAAAGCATGTAGATTTAAATAAAATGCAAGTATGTACATGATTGAATGTGTTGCATTTAGTATCATGATAGGGGTCTGTCATGCAGAAAGTAGAATTTCAGAACTGAAAAGACATGCTATAGGTTATTGCAATTGGCATGAAATGTAATTAATGATATCATACATGTTTAGTGCATACATTGAAATGAAATGCCAATAACATTTGCTACTGTAGAGGTTCCTACAAGGAACTACACCATGGATGCCCCTATGGTAATGGTCAACTATATGAAATGACTAATGAATATGCTGGCAACGGATTAAAATCCTGGAGGTAGACACGTTCTACTGGTTAAGGAAAGGGCTTTCCCCGATTTTGCGCAATACCATGACTTCATCACCATTTTGCCTAGGTGATAAGTGAATGACTATATGACATGTGCTATATGATCCTATAATAGTACGGGCTATGTCTTGGCAAATAAATGAACATGACTACATGCTACATGTCTACATGTCTAGAAGACCTACATGCTACATACCTACATAAACATTGTCTACATGATTTCATGCTATATGCCAATGTGTTAAATGTTCCATGAATTAGATGAAAATTGATATATGAAAGAATTGCTACATGTTTAAATGGTCCATTGTTACATGACTATGTTACATATTTATATTCGCATAGGTTTTCATTAAGGTGGTTTATATGTTACATGACAATAAGTAAATTCCATGATAAGAATGATTACATGCTATATGTAGGAACATGTTGATTTTAATTTGTAGAAAATAAGATGTGGATTTTATGCATTACATGATATAATTTATTTGCATAATATTAGAATGCTATGAAGGAATGATTGCCAATTGACTTAGAACCAGTTAGTAGGAAGAGTATATGATATCAATGAAAGAGTGATAATATTTACCATGTTTTTAAACCTAGTATAATTTATAATATTGTGAACTATCTTTCATGTGATTTGCTGAGTCTTGTAGACTCATACTTGCTTAACATTTCAGGAGAACAGAGGACTCAGGAGTTAGTTCACACTGACCGGAGAGAGAGGACGTGAGACTTAGATTGGTTGAGAGGTTTTAGAGTGACTCTTGTATGTGAGGACTATATGTACTTTCCTTTATGCATTTGGACTATGAAATGTACTAAGTTTGGACTATTGTTATATCTCTTTTATGCACTAGACTTTATATTTGAGTATAATGTTGATTACAATCATTTAATTCCATATTCCGTTGCTTATTATTGGAATTGAATTGTCATTTGTGTATATTTCAACCTGTACCGTCAATTGTTGGATTTATTCCACTGTAATACCTTTGTTAGATCCAATGTGAGTTGGTATAACTGTACTGAGTCTAAGAGGGGCGTTACACGTCAACCATGGGGAATCCATGGACAGAGGAGACTTACGGAGGCCTTGACAAAGACTCACTAGTCCGGCAGAAGGGTATCCGACGGAGAGTTCGTCAAGTCAAGAAAATGTGTATAGAGAAACAAGTGCTCGACATTCTATAGGAATTCTAGAACAGTGGAGCGTCGATAACGATGTTCCCAAAACAATGCGAGAAGCTAAGACAAGTCCTTTTAAAATATGGCAATTAAATAAAAATTGAGATAAACTACCAGATATATTATGGGAATTTTCATGTCATGTTAAGCCATATTGGATGGTTCAAGTGTGTGCATGTGTCATGAAATTGTAGATAGAAAGTGGCATGTGCATGTCTTTAAAAATCACACATTAATGTTCAATTTATAACAATGTATTTTACGTGTGTAAGAAAGTTAACAAAGTGTACAAGCACTGTAGAAAGTTAGAGCATCATAAATCGAAGGTTTTCATGCAAAAGTCTGAGATCGCGATGCACCCCAGTAAGGGTCGCAACAGGTGAGGTGAGAACGCGACAATGCCTTGTAAAGAACGTGACGGCTTGTCAGATCAGGCAGGAAATGCAACGACAGGACCTGTCGCGTTCAGAACGTGATGCGGTGCTGTCGCGACCAGCCTGAGAACGCAGCCTATCGTGCCGTCGCGTTCTCAGGTCCTGCGCCTGAGTCCGACAGGGAAAGGACATGTTCTTGGATTGCGGTCTAGAACTTCCTTATATTGACACATTGCAGTTCATAAAATAAGAACTAAATGTACAATGATGAAATTCATGAACCAATTTTAACGACTCTAGACATGCAAGGGTACTTCCTGTAAAATAGGAATTTAAACAGCAAAGGTTTTCAGCATGGGGTTAATCAAGTGTATCATGAAGAACATAGAACATTGTACAGTTGAGATGAAAGATTTAATTCGAGCACATGGTGGATGAAAATTAGGGCTTTCAGGGCAAACGAAGCCTAACTAGCATCAGTACCTCCAGTAAAATTTGAGAGCATGGTCGATTATACATGGAGATCAAGATTTTGAAGGAGGGTTCCTTGGCTCAATGCTAGTTGCAGAACATGAAAAAATCAAGAAGAAAATATAGGCTTGATGGAAAATATGAAATCAAGGGCTTTGATCCTGATGATTGGATCACCCTACAAAATGATGTTTTATGATTTTTGCTTGTGAGAATGCCTACCTTTGACTCCTTTTCGCTCTCTAGGGCTAGAACTTTGAAGAACGGGGATGAGAGCATGAAAGGTTCTTCTCCCCAATTAAGATCTCCTCCTCCTGGTCAGGAAACCCTGGCAACGAGCTAGGTCTGGCCATGGTGGATTTAGGAGTATTTAAGCATTCTTTCTTTCTATTTCCTATAGGACTATAACTCCTATTAATTCTGAGATTCCTAATTCCTTCCTCCTTCTAAGCTTGACACTTCTAATTGGGTTACGATGGGATCTAAATTGTGGCCAAGCAATTAGGGTAGGTTTAGGAATCCAATTCCTACCCAATTTACTTATTTAATGCATTAAATACCTCTTTCTATTTAAGTAATATTTAAGTTACGAATTTAGGGTATTTTCTTATTATTCCCGATTTAAAAATCCCTATTTTGGCCCACAAATTATAATGGGTCCATTTAACAAAGTCAATTACTTCTTTCATTTAATGGGTTTTGATTTATGAGAATTTCCCATTTTAATTTGGGGATATAGAGTTACGAAATTTATTGTATTTTTTCTTAACTTGAATTCATGGGCTATGAGAGTCTATGAGAGGTCCATTGGTCCCATTCTCATGATGGATTCATACATATCGTTTGGAATCTACCCATAATTTTCTTTTTAATTTTTAATCCACTTAGTTCATATATAATGGTTTTCCAAAATATTTCTTTAATTACAATAATAAATCACATAATTCTAAAACTTGGTCCAAATTATTTTCTATGACCAATTTTCTTAATGGTCATTAGAGAATATTGCTTTAAGGTATAAATATTATTTTTTAAAAAAATTTATATGAGTTTTACGCATGCAACAATGAGGTATCTTTTAACTAGTTTAATTTGTTATTAATTGACAAAATTTTAATTTATCTATAATTTTTAATTAATGAAATTTTTTGGGGTGCTACATCCTCCCCCACTTCAAAAAATTTTTGTCCCCCACATTCATATGATATGATACGACTACCCATACTCTGAATATTTTATTCCATCATCTCCCCCACTTAGGACTTTGCTATCGTGAGTAATATGAAATTAACTAAGGGTTCAATGATGATACCTTGTCCACCTTCATTGGCATGATTTATAGCTACAAGGGCTTGTAATCATCCTTGGCGTGGAGTTTGGTTCTTCTTTGTTGGACAATCGATGCTCGGATGTTGTTGACGTCCACTTGCAAGCATCTGCCCAATCTCTTCCACCAGTTATCAACATTTTCACAAAATTCCAGACTTCCTTCCTTCCCTCCCCCTTACATCTCTTGCTATCTACTGTATTTCTCCTTATTTCCATTGGAATGAGTAGCACGTTCCCTTTCACACCTTCTTCTTATTCTTCATTTTACCCTTACCATTGTTTGTTCGCTTCCCCTTTGTCATAGATTTGAGAATCTTCTTCACACTAGTAGCTGATACTTCTAAGATTGGACATCTCGCAGCTGATGCCTTGAGTTGCCCAACGTAGGCATGCACCAATTTTTTGCCAACACTCCTTGGCCCCATGACCTAGCTTGTGACAAGAAGGCAAGTGATCTCATCGTTACGATTCACTTGTTGGTTGGCCATCTTGCCATGGTTATAACGTCTCTTCCCATTCTAATTGGTCTTCTCTTTAATCTCCTTAGTCACTTCCAAGCTCTTTCTAGCAGTTGAGCGGCTTGCTAACATGCCAGAACTAGCCTCTGGGGGGTTGATCTCATGTCGGCGTCCATTAAGAGTCCCTTCAGAATGAGGTTGACATTAGGGCACTGTAGTATTAATTGGGGTAAGTATACATATAGTATCTTAACACAGTTCTACCCAATCCTCACTTTAGGTATGATGTTGATTTAGACATGTGTCAGGCAGTTCGTCCTAGAACACCCTATACCTAAGAATCCAATGGACATCCTAGAACATCTTAAACCTAAGATATCCGATGAAGACATCATAGGCTCTGATACCAACTGTCACGCCCCGCTAATTTTTTTTTGAATGGATTACAGAGGAGCGAACTCCAATGTCAATAGGGTTTTTTTAGATTTTTATATAATGCTGAAAGCATAAGTACAAAGATAAGGGAGGGGGGGTACATGGATAACGGGGGCATAAGCTAGGACTCCCTACGCAGAGGGGTCAGAGTACACAGGGGGGAACAAAATACAAGGTGCATCATTCCGAGAACTCTTCGTATTCCCGTCCGAACACACGTTGAGAACTGTCGTGCTGCGCGTTCGGCCTACCAGCTGTTGTGCATTGTTAGCAGGTCCACTTCCCCCGCCTCGATGTCTGGGGCACTTCTGATGTTGTGTATCGCGGGGAGTTGATTATGTAGCCACTTTGCTCACGCCCCGCCA